>VXBB01021895.1:46316-128568 GCA_013399915.1 Illadopsis cleaveri
TTTTTTTCCCAGAAAATGCTGTTCATAGACATCAAGGAGTAAACACTCTGTGTCTAATACCTTCACAGAGAACTTCAGTCTTGATGATCTGAGAAGATCTACAAAAGATCTGAGAAAGGCTACGGGTGGCTATGTTTATCACTTTAATAATTTTTCTGCTATTTTGTGCGCCTCCTGTTTCTTTTAGGCACCCCCTCTTGCATTATGTGCTTGCTTTGTAAGTGTACCAGGTTGGACTGGTAGCTGCTTCACATGCAGGCCATGTGTGGCAACATGAGACCTCAACTGTCAACTGAAGCATCTATTTTCTCTCCACTCAACAATGTGAGTGAAAATAGAGATTGCTGAATGCAGTTTTTCCTCAACATAAGGCCTGTGGGCCTCTTAACAAAACATCTGTGAAATTAATTGTTCATGTGCAGACTAAATGTGTTGATTAAATTTCCAAAATTTTCTCTAGTCAATTAGAAAGCCACCTGTAGTGTATTTTTCCCTGACGCTATTGATATTCATAAGCTACTGACTATTTGGAGCCAAATTCTGCTTTTATTTAAACAGTTCACAGTCATTTGAGTAGCTCTACTAATGGTCATGCATGCATTGAGATTTCTTCCATTAAAGAGGAGTGATTGTCAGCCTCATCCAACTAAATGCAGTTTCTTCTTCACACGTATATGACTTTATGACAACTTGCAGATCCTTGCATGAGCTGCAGCTGATCAGGGGAAGTCCCTCTGTAGGACAAGGATGTAGAACAAGGTTTTGCCTTGTGACTTCCACCTGCCCAGGTGCTGAGTTCCAGATCTTCCTGGACTCAGTTTGCAGGTAGAATCACTTGCTGGCCCTACAGTGGTTCAAAGCCTTTATTAAAGGAAACAAAGCCTTCATTAAAAGAAAACAAAACAAAACAACAAAGTCTGAGTTAAAGGAAAGTCATCTGAGTAACAGTCTATGAGATTTTGTGGGTGTGAGAGATCAAAACCTGTTTGAAATAATGAAATCCTAACCCTGTTCTTGACACTTCAATGCATTATTTCAAAACATTGCTGTGCTTGGTAGTTTGTTGTGTTGTTCCTCAGTACAGGACATGGCCATCAGGTAGGTCTGGACTTTGCTGTCTGACAGGGTGGCAAAAATGGCTGGTGTTTGGTAGCTCAGCCAGTCTGGAAACCAGGTGCTAACATCTTGGGGAAAAAGTGAAGCTATCATCCTTTCTGCCATGAGGGGCGGTTAGTGGCAGCTGCAATGTATGGACTGCCATTTATTGCAATTTACTTCTACTGGGACAGAAGTCACTGAACACCACTGGAGGGATGATGGAGCTCTTTACTCTTTAGCAGCTCCCATTCCCATGGGACAAATTCAGCCCATCAGAGAGGGAAAGAGTAGCATTCCCACAGAAGTAATGAGAAATCTGAATCAGACGCAACTGTTCTGCCCAACTTGAAGACTGCCAGTGTCTCAACACACATAACTGGGAAAGATCCAGATGGAATCAATTTCCACAGTCCAGTGGGTGACATGAAATGGAAAACATTCAAGGAGGGTAGAAAACAAATAAACAAACAAATAAACAAAAGAAATCAAGAAAAACTCTTCTTGTTTCTTATTGCTCAACAGTTTACTATGGTTATTGTTCCATTTTGGCCACAGACTTGTGACCCCTCTCATTTTATTTAGTGCTGCTTTCAATTCCCTTTTTAAAACAAAACAAAACAACTCAAAGTGTTGCTAAAGCTGTGTCAAACTTATTTATTGCTGTTTGCAAGTCCACAGGCTGATGTTAGTATCAATACTAGAGATGGATGGGACACCTGTCCCACATCCACATCATTGCACACAGTGCTGAGCCACCAGCAATGTGCCTTGATTGGACATTGGAGTATTATATGGAAAGAGAGGTATGAGTTAAAGGAATAATTATATTTAACAATACTCTGCATAAACAACAGGCTTCCATCCTTACACTAGCACTGCTGGAGGTTTTGAAGTGCTGCTAATGCAGAATGAATTAGTCTTTTCACAACCTAAATAAATATATGCAGTATATCTACACATATATTCATATCTTAAAATGCATACACACAAATGCTTACATGTACAAATGCATTTAATTACATGCAATATATCCAGAAAGTTGTGATCAGTATGGGTGTCAGGAAAAGCACTGCCTGAACTAGCTTACATGAGTGTACAACAAGGCCTTCCCTATATTACTGTTTCACCACCTTTATGCTGAAAGCAGCTTAAGCACAGATGTGGCCCAGAGAAAGTACAGCACTTTTAGGGTGCCGTGCTTGCTTTTGCAGAGGTGCTATTCACTGCTTACATGCTATTTTAAAGATGCAGATATACTAACACAAGTTCCTTTGTTCCATAATTTGCTCTCTCTCTAATGGGAGCAACCTGTCCAGTCGGCAGAAGACCCTCACCCTGGAATACTCAAGGCTGGAGGGAAGCTGAACCATTCCTTTCCTGGACTGGCTCCATGTCAGGCATTCTGTTTTGCCTATAAAAAAGCCCCAGTGGGGTAAATGGTACTTGTGCTAGCAAAGGAGAGAAGCAGCCTGCGGAGATGTAGCTCTGTTCAGAGCACAGATGCCTGTGGACAAAACCCTCCCAGTTCATATTTCCTGGTCCCTGGGAGGTTTAACAGTCTGCAGCCAGGGATTCAACCCTGTGCCCAAGCTTGCTCACACTGTGTGTCTCGGCGTGGGGTAGGAGAGGCCCGTGTCTGCACTCCATGCAGCCCAGCGGATGCTGGCACCTCCAGGGCTCTGTGGCTGCTGGGTGGAGTTTTTCTGGGAGAGAGCTCTGCAAATGAGTGCCTCAAGCCATCTACATCTTTCCTTAAGTCCCAAAGCACTTCTTTGGGTTTTTTTCTGTTCCTGACTCAATGTGTCTCAGAAGACTTCTGGTAACAACTTGCTTTTGGCTGCAGATACCATGAGAAAATAACTCCCCCAGTGCTATTTTTTTTCTGGCTCTGTCTTTCTGAGTCCTGGACAGAATTAGAAAAGCACAGTCACACCTCTCCTCCTTCAAACTGTGAATTCATTCCCAATTGTGTCACTTTTCCTCTTCTCCTGTGTGTTGCTTTGATCACTTTGTTCCCTTTTTGATCACCTTGTTCCCTGACTGGGCTCTGTCCAGTGTCCCCACAGGCAAAGCCCCAGCCAAGACGGTTTGATTTTACTTTAGAATCATCTGGCCAGCAGTGCAACCCTGCCAGCAGGAGCAGTCAGGAGTAATTCAGGGAAGGAGGCATCCCAGGTTCCAAAATGTATTGCTGAAGCTCTGCCAACGAATGTAAGGGTGAAATAATGATATTCAGAAGATTATTTGCAGCTTTTGCTGGTGGCATCAGAGTCTGATCTCAATTACAATGAAGTAACTAGGCTAGATTTGGATCTGGATTAGACTGACCACATTTAAGTCCCTTTTAAAAGTTTGCTTCTGCCATGCTACTCCAATGAATCAAGTTGTCTTGCACATAAAGGCATATTATTGTCCTGCTTCCTTAGCATCTTTCTATTTGTTTGTTTATTCTTGGGCTCATGCATGAAATTTTCACCAGTAAAAATATAATAGGCTTTTAAATTAATTTAATTCAAAAGATACAATCGTCTGTGAAGATTCTTAAATTGAATTAAATCCATTTTGTTATGGACAGAGCATCAGCATTGCAAAGTTGGTCTAGTACTGCCCTGTATAAGGGTTTTTTTAAGCAGTTACTTGTGATTGTGCCAGATGTTTAGAATTCTGGATTAATTTTCTGACATTTCTAGCTGAGAACTTCCTAAGTGTATATCTCACTTATATGCTTTTGCAGAAGCTAACAACCTGGATCCAGCTATTTTTAAAGATGACATTAAGGAAAAATACATTGGCAAAAAGATGATTTTTTTTTTTGACCCTTTGCTTTTAAAAAGGGCCAGTGCTTCCATGCATTACCACCAGGATTTGAAACCTGTCAGGGGAGAATAATTTGTTATATCTGGAGTGTGTTCTCAGTTTCCAGTGAAAAGGAGATTGAATTTTGCATACACTCCATAGCTGATTATTAGAGTTTTGTGAGGTATTTTTCTAAGAATTATGGTCATCTGTGACCTAATCTGCCCTGCCACAGTTTCTTCCAAGATTAGACTCAGTTAAAGTTATCCTACATCTGGGTTTTCTTGGACATATCCTCCTTTTCTCACTCCGGAAAGCTTGTCAATGCAGATTTTGAGGAATTCATATACATGTCCTGCCCAGATGGTCTGAGCATGTGTTGTAAGTCTGGTGCACTCCAGAAGTCCTTGATTTACAGCACAAAGTAATTGTCCATAGTGTGAGGAACATGGTCATGATACTAGCTCAATAGATGCTGGAAAACACAGAGGCATGCTGCTCTATGTAGAGAATCTTGAGCAAAATGCAAAGGTTTGGAAGCACCTGACTTGCTTAGGCAGACCGAGGGAAGGGGCTTATTTCTCACACCATCATTTTAATGCAGATTTTAAGCCTAAACTTTTAATGCCATATGTCTGTGTTATGAAAATAAGGCATGTCGGTGTTCTGAGTTACTACTCCTGGATTGTCCAGTTGAAAGATGGATAGTTTCTCCCAGTAAGGAATCTTGTATCTGATGAATATTTAAGAAAATCACAGTAATGATTTTAATCTAACACAAATACAAATTAAAGCATGAACCACAATAAATGAACAGTTGATGACTGAAATGTGATTTTCTGTAAGTATGCGTGCTATTTGATGGTGGTAGCAAAGCCTTGAGCATAGAAAATATATCAAATCCAAAAGTAAGTGGATGAAAGCATTGTCTAAGGTCCCAAAACTGCCTAGGACAGCCTAAAAAAAAAGAACAAAAACCTAAAGCACATAGTCAAAAGCTGTTTGATACCAATGCCCCTGAACAACAACATTTAGAATTAGTACAGCTCCTGTCATTTTCCCCAGGTTTGGTTCGTGATCTCTGTGTGTACTAATGTGCCAGAAATGCTTATCTTCTGGGAAAATTTGTGGCCTGCATTATGCAGTGAGTTAGTTGCCAAGACAGCAGGTCTCCTACATTTCAGCTGGCCTCATACATTTTTGGACATATTTGTGGCTGTGATTTTCCGTGTATTGTGTCCTAATACCACATGGTCATTAAAAACTCAGGAGGTATTGGACTGGCATGTAGTGCATTCCTTCACAGGTATGACTGTGGCTGGTCTGGCCTTGCAGCTTGAGCAATGAAACTGGAAAAAAAATTGTTTTGCCAAGAGTAAATCTGGCTTCAAGTTGCTGGGGCTGCTCTGAGGGCCAGCTACAGTCTAGGAGCTTGGCTGCCCCTCTGCTCTGTCATGCCATGCTGGTGGCCCTCCATGTCAGGACAGGTACATCATCTGCACCACACCTACATTTGGTCTGTCATTTAGGGGTATTTTAGAAAGGAGTTTTATTTTTGTTTGTGTGTTTACAGTTTTTTGTGTAACGGCTGTTTCACTTCCATAGACATTTTCAAGGATCTAATCCTTGACACCCTGTGAAGATACAAGTAAAGTTGAACCATGTTTGTCTTCCATCTCACTGATGATTGCTCATTTTTCTTCCAAATCAAGCCAAACCAAGCAATTCCAGAAGTTACCTTGAAGCAAAATTTTGAGAAGAGTTCCTTTTCAAGACATTCTAAAATGACAGAACATGCATGTATCATACTTGAATTTAATATTTTGAATAGCATTTCATCCCTGTATTTTTATTAGAACAATATAAAATTTCACAGTACATCTGTACATTGTGTCAAATTTTCCCACAAGCTGCATATTGAGCTGGAAAAAAGGATGAGACATATCAGTTCATACTAGGCACTGGTGCCACACATAAAACAAAAGGAATGAACTCTATCAATTAGGATCATGCTTTGATGATATGTCCTCAATAATAATATTCAGAATTGTACAGTATGTCAGAGAACTGCCACTAAGTCAAGAAAAAAATGATGCATCATGAAACAGGTAACAGCATAAATCCATATAGAAACAATAAAAATGCAAATTATTGGAAACATCTTTTTGGGATGAGAACCATATAGCTTTTAAAATATGTTCATGTAGAAACTTTTCTTGCAATTTATAGAATATGAGAATGACTCGTTGACCCTACTGGCCTTTTCTGACAAAGTTACATTGCAAGAAAGTTTTCCAACCTGTTCTCATGTGAAGTGAATGGAAATGAAAGCAGATTTGGGCCCTGTTTCTATATGGTTCATATTAGAGATGGGCTCAAACCAAACCCACTAGATCAGAACATTCCCAGACTTTGAGGAAGTTTGGCTCTGATTTCAGTTTTAAAATTCAGTGCTGGCTTCTTTCAACAAGGAACTAAATCATCTGAGCACTGCTTTGGGAAATTTGGATCCAGATCAGTACTTTGCAGCTGCAGCTGCAGCCCTCATTGAAATCTAGAGCTTCTTGAGACCAGTCTAGGGGGGTCAAGAGGGCACAAATCTCCCCCAACATCTCATCCTTGCAGACAGTCCAACTGAGGGAAATAGTCACACTTGGGCTCTGCCAAGAAGGAGATCTTGAAGTAAGAGGTGCATGGAGAGCACACACAGAGTGCCATGTATCAGCCCTCACAGGAAGGTTGTGTATCCCAAATCAGCCAACACTCAGGTTAGTTTTCCTGTGGTATGTGGTGGACTCAGTGTGAAATGGGCTGATTTTCTGCTGTTGAAGGGCTTGGTTCATACCCTTGAAAAGCAAGTCTATTCTAACAGTTTTATTTGACAAGTTTTCACTGTTCCTGTTCGTGTAGTGTAATTGAGGGCTGGGATGGTGAAGGAGCTGATTGGTCAGATTGGCCAGCAAAAGTGTTAGTGGAACCTTACAGAATGCTTGATCCTGGAAAACCTGGAGTTGTGAGTCCTGAGGATTTGCTGATGATGCCAGTGACAGGCGAAACAAACCTGAAGTTTGTGCTGCTGTTGTACATGGTAAAGCCATTTTTACTATTTTTTTTCCTTGAAGTCAGTCAAAAGAGTCTAAAATGTTTCTCCCAAGTTGCCTGTGTGACCAGATCAAAGTTATTGAGATGCTGAACCTCTGCAGCAAGGACAGCAGGTACTTCAAAGAAAGGAATAAATACACCTCCTAGATTTGGTCTCATTCTCTCTGCCCCAACATCATGGCTGAGCTGCAGCCACGTGGGGGAGGCCCTGCAGTGCTGGAGTCATTAAGAAGAGTGCAGTGATTTCCTCCAAACTCAGTATCTATGCACAAGGAGATGAGAGAGGAATTCTTGAAGACTTCAGCTGGAGAAATGGACCTGTATCCTAGGTGCATTCGCTGAATGGCTATTTACCATTTGCTCACTAGATACATCCTTCACTCTTCCTGTAATATAAAGTAAGCAAAATGGTTTTTATTCCTTTGTTGCCAGAGATCTGACTTGACTGCCACAGTCCAAGCTGCTGTTCAGCTAATAAACCAAGTGCATTTACACCTCTGTGAGACTTGGGTAATAAGAGATATGTGCCTTGCAACCTTTCCATGAACATTGTGATCCTGTTTGACCATGAGGATTCCTGAAAACTGAGCATGGCACAGGAACAAGATGGAAGATGCACTTGGGAATGGGAGCAGTATGGTCTGTGTTTCTCCATCTTTCTCAAAACCCATTATTTTTTACTTCAATCTGTTGCAGTCATTCTGTGCCCATTTTAGTGGTCTAGCTTCAGGCTGTTCAGTACTGTGACTATCTTTCATTTTCTCTTTGTCTGGCACCTGGAACAAAGGACAGCCCATTGTATTAAACATGCTTACTCTTAACACTGCTTTTAAAGATATCTTAGCACCTTTCAGGTTTAAATATTGACTGTGCCAAAAGTCACTTAAATGGGTAACTCACTGCAGTGCCATTTTTCAAAAATAAAGGTTTTGGCCATCGCCTGTTCTTGTTTCAAATGGTCTTTTACTCTTTATGTTAAACAATTACTTTAATGGAGACCACAGACCTCCAATAAAATTGCAAACCATTTTATGAGTTCCAATGAATTAGCAGAGAGTGAACCAGTGTGGGAGAAATTGTCAGATTCTTTGAGGTGGTTGGAAGGAAACCTATTCCCTAAACAATAACAACAAGACATCTTGTACCATCTCTCATCAAACGCCTAACACCTAATCTGCTACAGAGCAAAGTTTTCAACAAGTTCTTTAAAGGGGTTATGGTTTGGTTGGCCACTAAATATTTTTGTATAACCTCTTCTGGAAGTGTAGCATTTCCCTAAGCATGTGGAGGTTCTAACTCTTGTTACTGACTTGCAGAAAGTTGTTCATGTCCTTGCTGAAGGTTGATGGAACCTAAAGTGGTTCTTGCTGAAGCTGGAGCTGCATCTGCAAAGAGGCAGTGAGTTTGGACTTTATTTTTCTTCAGCTGTTAAATGGTAGTTGAAATAGAACATGTAATATTCCACTTTCTTAATGCCCTAAATATTTTTAAAGCCATTTTTTACTGTGCATTTTGACTTTCAAACAGGATTAGTTATGACTAAGGATCACATAATACTTTTCTGGGACTCTAATTAGTTAGGCTGACATCATGTCCGAACAAACTGGTGAAAGCTCCTTTTACTCCTTTTCCCAGTGGGACAAACTGCGTTTACTGAGCCTTTATTTTGCCATGTTAAAAAAGGTGAAAGGCCTGATACTTTTTATACTTTTATGATTCCCTCCTGAATGGAAATTACATTAAGATGTAGAATGGAGGATTATCCTTACATTGTAGTCTATGGTAACTTTAGGGAAAGGGAAAACATTTTTGCTGGGTTACTGTGAAGTCAGTAAAGTACTAGAAATGTGTATGTCAAAAGCTCACATAGTTAAGGCCAGAATCTGCCAAAATCCAATTTTACCCCTAGGCTACTAGTCCTATTGTCTGGAATTCCCTCCCTATTTATTGCCCTAGAATTCTGTTACTTTTACAGTACTTGAGATTTCTAGGTCTAATGCTATTAGAGTTTTACTAGGGAACAGTCTCCTGAGTAAGATCTGAGCTCAGGATTTGGCTGACAGCCTCCATGACTGACAAAGTTACTGCAATTGATCTGATTGATCAATTGAGCCTGATCTTCTGTTTACATCAACTCCACAGTTATCTTTCCATCCCTTTTTAGTCTTACCTGGATTAAGACCAAAAAGTATGTGATTTTTTCTCTCTCTCTTGACTTATCTTCTCTTTATTTCTCCTTATACTGTTATTTTTATCATCTTTTACAGTTTTGAGTTTGTTTGGAAGAAAATAAAGCCCTAGAGTTACAAAGATTTACGGACATGAGTAAGCCTTAGACAATTCATTGGTCTGCTGGAATGTGTGTAATTGATAAAAATTAGCTAAGCGAGGGTGATTCAGCTGTGCAAAGTTACTCATTTGCATGAGGTTTCGCAGCCTTACTGCAGCTTGTAGCATATGTAGTTCAAAAGCAGTATCAGTCTGAGGTAAGCGCTCTCCTTGCCCCTGTGTATGTGGGTTTTTTTGTCTCAGGAGTCTTAAGTAGAAATACATTTTTGACAGCTTCAACAAACCAAATAAAAATTTGGAAACAAGGGCAGTCTTAAAAAAATCTGTCAGCAATGATTATCTTTTTTTGTTGTTGTAGGCACAGTTTCAGCTGAAAAAGAGTTCTGCATTAAAAAAAAATCTGTTTTTAAGAAAGTTCATTCATGCTCATGTACTTTTGCAAGTTAAATCTTCAGGCATAAAAATGCTTTTCACTGGGTTATCCATCTAATGGAAGCTCAGCCAAGAAGAAATGTTTCCTATCAAGCAGAATTTGATGCAAACCTTTTCTTCACATTGCTGAACAGCTACTTTGGGTGGACAGAAGGAATTACAACAGTTTTGTGCTTTGGAGCACATGTTGCCCAAGCTGTGGATGCTGAGAATCAAGGTACAAAAGTGCTCTGAACCTCATGGAACACTGACCTGCCAGCCCTGAATCCACAAGGAGCTAAAGCAAGTGCTCCCATGCAGGGATAGTCCCAAAGACCTGAAGGTAAGTCAGCGCTTCTGAGCTCTACTGGATCAAAGGGAGAATGCCCAGCACCTTGCAGGATCACAGACATGTAACTTGTCGGCTTAGGACCAGCCTGCTCAAATGAAGCCATGTAAAAGAAAAAAGAAAATATGGTGATCAGGGGCCAGAATAAACAATTAGAGATGGCCGAGAAGCAAAAGAGGTTAATTTTATTTGTTTGTCTGAGTCTTTTTTTGACTTGAAAACTTCTGCACTGGTATCAAAGTAAACTCAAGCTATTTGTGCTGACACAATTACACTTGCATCAAGTTCATTTGGCTTTACTGTCAAGCTAAGAATTGAGCTTGCAGCCACACAAACCTGTACCTGTTCTGAAAAGTAAGAAATATTAATGAGGCTGGATTTGATTTTGTTAGTTGAAAAAGTTTTTTGTTCTTGCATTTTCCTAGAATATCCTGCTCTTGGGGTTACAGCACCAAAATTTTGAAACTTGAGGAGACCAAATGAGTAGAATAACCATGAGACTGGATGGGAGAGAGCCAGTCCCCAGCACTGCCAGCCTGCAGCATGTCAGGTCCACCTCTTTCATCTGTCTGGAAATCACTGAGCAGAGGATTGCTGAGCACAGTGAACCCATCTAATAATCACTTCCCTCCCATCCCTCCTTGTGGGCAGAGACTGGGCTCTGCTCCAGCCATTTGACTTGTCTGGGAGTACATCAGCCTGGGTGCAGGACAGAGCACCTCCTGAACGGGCATCCTGGGCTGATGAGCATCAGACAGAGGGGCTTGCTGCCTGTCCCCACCTCTGCCTGCTGCTGGAGCCACCTGCCCTCTCACCAGGAAACCAGCAGACACCAGCCAGGGCAGAGCTCTTGGGAACTTGATATGGTCCCTATGTGGCTCCGGTGGCTTTCAGTACAAGTGGGTAAGGTGGGGACAGGAGGAAGGCAGAGAGGTGACAGACCTTGCTGTGGATTAAGCAGCGGGCCAGTGGTACAGCTGGAAAGAGCCTGCAGGTTGCCTAGCCCAGCTCCAGCCCACAGGGAAAGGCAGCCTCTGCCCCTTGTCACTCCTTGCACCTCCACTGTATCTCCTGGACCACCTTCACCCATGATTCAGCTCCATTCGTTGTCACATTCATCATCCTTGTGCATGCAAAAACAAGAAGGCAAGTGACTGCCATGGAAAAAAAGCCCAGTTTTTCATATGAGAGAGAAGTGGAAGTTTTGAAATTGTAGGAAACTCATCTGGTATCTTGAAAAATATCCTCATTTCAGCTGTGGGTGCAGGGCCAGCTTGTGCAACTGCTGATAGATATACTTTTAAGGAGACCATCAGAAATATATCACCAAATGGCACCAGCTATCCGGAAAACTTTTAGCAGTGCCGTTTGAGAGACAATTTCTTCTGAGTTTTCTGGACTTGATTCTGATCTCATGCTAATGTGACAGGGGTGTGCTGGTTTTACTTCAGCACAGGCACACTAGACATCTTTTATTTATTTTGTTTCTCAGGATGTTTCTCAAATTCTCTGGTTGGAGAAGAATATTTACATTTGCTCTTTTTGTTCCTAATTCAAGACCCACCTCCCTTAATCTTCATGGTTTGTATGTTATAGCTTTGCATCTGCCAAAAGAAAGACCTGAAGCTGTTTTACATGTACATAATTTTGCTTATTTTCAGAGCTGCTCCTGACTTACATGTGGACCTCCCAACTGTGAACATTTTCTGTGTCACTTTTTTCAGACTGTGCATTCTAGATCTCTCCACGTTATGGCCCATGAGTCACACAATGAATGTCTAACAGGACATTTGTGTTATGTCTACAGCAGAAAAGAGACCTCAGTGGTTTCACACGAGAAAGTTGAATCCTAAATGTGGGTGGAAAAAAAGTAAAGAAAAGGGATAAAAAGATACCACCAGATAAATATAATGCATGTACTCTTTTCCTGTAAAAGATTTACTTATGCAAATAAACCACATTTTCAAAGACACTTCTTGGGGTTTTTTTATACTTTAAATGGATCACCTTGAACAAAAGCCATATTATGAAGGAAAAAGAAAACAGAAAACAAGTCTGACCTTGAGTAAATTTAGTGTGGCAATGATTCATCCCAGTATCATCTTAGTCAGATAGTCAGCCTCAGCTAATCATAAACCCATGATTGTTGTATATATGCGTGAGTGTATTTATATAAATATACATATTTATTTATGGCCACTCATATTGGAACTAGAGATGAACTCAGCACCTCTCACACATAGCACAAATTAGTCTGTAAGACCCTGTTCAGGGGAGATCTTAAATATGCATTAGTAATTCTAACGTGCTGCAAAAGTCCAACATCACTCACATGCTTTTCTGAACTGAATTGCAACAACTTATTCCTACCCATATTGATACCTGTTGAAAGACCAGCTCAATGCTGCTGACTCAGACTTATTCAAGAACTGCACCTCTGTCTATATCTAGTGAAGCTCGAGGTTTTCTTTATACAATTGAAACAGAAATGCTGTATTCAATATGGCAACATAAACAAAGTTTGGTGTCTATATCTAGGGGACTTGTCAGTAGAAGGTGATTGCAAGCTATAGCCAATGGTACCCCTTATTCAGAAGGGGGTTATGAAACATTTGTCCATTAAGGCTGTTTGTGAGAAATCCCACTTTCTGTGTGATGAAACTAAACAAGGCCCTTCTGCTCCTCCGGTCACACTGGTGAAAATGAGAACTGCTGGGGGTCCTGGGGGGCTTCTTCATCTGAGATGCACATATTTAGTGGGGGAAAAAGCAAGGATTTACAAAAGCCCAGAGGAGAGGGGGAGATAAAATAATTTATCCCAGTGTGAAATTACAAAGGAGCAAAATGTATTTGTGCTGGGTGTGTTTCACATGTCAGTTTATGGGCTCTAAGCAATCTAAATAATTACTGGGTTGCAAACATAATGGCCTCAGTTGTCCACATTTTATCTTTTTGTTTTTCAAAGAGGTTCAAAACCAGACAGAACATACTATTCCTTCACACTCTGTTATGTTTATGTTTGGAAATGAGATTAGAAGTCTTCAAATGAAAGACAGTCTTATTTTAGGGAGATAAAATTGCTTATTAAGCCTACCCTTAAATCCAGCTGCCTGATCAAACACTAAGTGTTGCAAAGTGCAAACATTTCTGTGAGCTAGAGTTTTCTGCTACTTTCACTGCTGCAATCAGCAAGACATTGTTAGGCAATAGGTGTAAGTATATGAGTATATGGGTTGCTGTGTTTGTAAAGAATGGATAATACTCTCTATACAAATATTCTTTTAAGTTTCAGCACTAAATAGCACACATTCTCTCAATCTCTTTGTTCTTTGGTCAAACTTTGACTCACACTACTTTCCATAAATGTTCTTATTTTTTTTAGGAGTCCTAAAGCTATCTGTCAAAACCAGTACTTTTTTCTAAGAAAATTCCATTTAGAAAGAAGGAAGTAGAAGAGAATAAAGGCGGAGAGCCTGTGACAATGACTCATTATGTTCCTTATAAATTATAGCTGAGAAGTTAATGCAAATTGTTTCTCACAGTTTCAAAACCCACTATAAGACAATAACTTGGGGCTACAGAAAGAGAAGCACCTAGAGAAATAGTGGCTTTTAAAAATTTTTGTAAACAGAGAGAAGTGTGCAATAAAGAGTAGAATTACTTGGAAAGCACTTGAAGATGCACTAGTAGATTAATTTCATGTTGTAGCATGCAAAACTAAAACAGAATCAAACTCGAACTTGTGGCTTTTGTGGTACTTATTAAGCCTGAAATTTCTGTAATTTGTCTGGCAAGCTACCATTACATGGGGCAATACTAATCGGGAAAAGGTCTGAAACCTTCAGGAAGAGCGGCAGATGTTCAACCTCTAGAGCTCAACCTACTGCGACTAGCAAAAGTACCTTCCTTCTCTGCGTCAGAAGTGAACTTGGTGGCATGCTTGGGCTGCAGGAGAGCAGAGGACTGCAGCACACCCAAAAAGCTTAGCACATCACCCTGTTGGAAGGGAATAGAAAGGCTCATGAGCTCTTGGTCTCCACGTTGTCTCAGCATTCAGGTACTTTGTTATTATTTCTGTCAGGAATGGGAGAGTCTTCAGAGCCAAGTGCGCACACTTGCTTTGCTGTGGAGCTCTGATGCATATTTGCTCTGCTTCCCAAACCGTGTTGGTAACAGAGCTATTGGTAAGTGTGGCATGAACCTTCAGATTTGTTTGTGGTTGCTAGAATTTTTATGTTCTTACTCAAGAAGATGAAACCTTACAGCCACATCATCACAACTACCTTCCCCTACCTATTGTGCTGGTACAGCATCTCAGACAGCGCTTGAAACCAAACCAAAGACCTCCATAGCTAAAGGCACAAACCACTGTAGTCCTGTCTAGAGGACTACAGTCTGCAATGAACCAATGCCCTCTGTGGAGTAAATACCATGAAGGGATACCCAAAGTTCAGTGACTAGTAGATGGTGGCCTTAATTGATCTGCTCTGCAGTCACTTGTGGCTGTCTCTCAGAGAACAAGGATCCATTAAAATTTCTAGACAAAGAGCTTTAGCCTAGAGTCCTTTGGTATTCAAGTCTGCTACTCCTAAACACGTCTCTTTATTGTGCAATGCAGCCACATCATTGCTATACTGGAAATCGCTTTGTTTACAAAATCATTTTTTATGTCTTAGTTCTCTCTGAGGGTCAGAAAACAGATTTGGAAACTTTCCTGATGTACCTTTAAGAAATGTCTTAACTACCAACAGGAGCTAGCTGAGTCACCACCATGTCACCATGTCCCTGGGCATACATTACAGCTGGAAGTTACAGAAGAAGCATTTTGGAAGCATTGTGTTGGTGCATGTACATGTACTTGTGTACTGCTACAAGTATCGTTTCAAACAATGTGCTTAAAGGACGCATAAGGATCAACTCACTCAGATCTGGCTTTTACAAATAGTAAATACTTCGGCAGTGTAACTGAATTCCAACTCATTCTCTCCCTAGAGGGATAGATCTGGCAGTGTATCATAAGGGATATTTTCCTGTCATTTTAAGAAAGCAAAGTCTTTATCTTTCCATGAAATTACAAAGAGTTTCCTTGAAGCCATACCTTATCACACATCCTGACCAGCACGGAAGCACTCACTCCTGATCATTACCCATTAAAAGGTCTTTTGAGGAAACTCTTTGAACCTTTGATCCCAAGAAAACTGTTTGATAGCACATATTTTGTATCCTATGAGTATTTCTTTAGTGTAGCACTATTATTAGTTCTGTTTTTCCCACCAAATTCTTTAGCTGCTCATCTTTTAGATAAAAACTCCCCAAGAAATGACATTTTTTTTCTTATTAAGAGCAAGTGTAACAACTCTCCTGCGTTTTCAGAAAATCCACTCTATTGACAGTAGACTGGATTAAAGGACTATAATTTGAACATTATTACTACAGATATAAATTGGACCATCATGTCTTTACCAGCTCCCCAGGCTTTAGGCCAGATTGTCACCCCGCCTAATTTGTCTCCCAGCCCTCTGTCATGCCCCACAGCCTGTATCCAGGTGAGCTTGCCTGGGAGTTAGGTAGACAGAGTCAGACCCCTGCTTTACCTTGCCATCCTGGATAGTGAAATAATGCTGACATAAATTCGATAATGCCCAGCGGGAAGCAAGAAATCAAACCCTCAGCACATCAATGAATACATGAGGAAGGAAAAGAGAGGACTGTTTCCAGGAGGAAAATAAAAAGGCAGAAGGCTGGAGGGGAACACCATGGTGAAATACAGATTGAGCACATGATAAAACATCTCCTTTTAAGAATGACACTGAGCTGCTGCCCTTTTCTATGCACTCCAGCCTTGCCATGGGGCAAGGTGACTTCAACCAAGAAAGCTTTGTCTTCACATCTGGGTGGTAGTGAAGAGATACTGGGGCAGGAAGAGTGGATGACTGACTTCATCTGTACCATTTCCTTCTTTTGTTAGTGTACCCTTTGGTTGGTTGTCATTCCACACAGTTCCTGACCATCCCTTTGTACTTGACAATAAGTGGAAGAGAAGTCAGAATACAAGCTATTATAAACAGTTGCATTAATGCTCCCTGCTGATGTAATATTCCCTCCCACAGTGTTTTGACAGTAATTCAGTAATTGTTTTCTGAGTGGGTTACTCTTTCTTCTGAGAGAAAAAAAAAAGTAGACACCTCTTACATTGCACTGCCTATCCTCAAAATGCGTTACTGCAGCTAGTATCTCTGATCTTCTAACTGATGCTGGCTATCAGCTTTCAGCTGGCAGGCAGGAGTAGCTCAGTAAGGCTGCATCACTCCACGGTTTCAACCATCTTCCTGCCATTCCAGGAGTCCACAGGGCAGCTGTGTAATCGGCTCATACTCCTCTCTTGCTTTTGCTGAGCTTTTTCTGCTAAGCCAAATGAATTTCCAGACAAAGATTGATTGTTTTTCCTGCACTATATGCTATTGCTTTGTGCTGCTGCAATTAGATGGCTCTGCACTGGGTTCACTTCTGGCATAGGCTCCATACTCACTCAGGAATGCCATGTTTATAGTGCTGCTAGTAATCAGAGTAAGATGAGATGAGGGAGTTTCTGAGGTTGGCTTTGAGGATTCTTTTAAAAAAAAATTAATGACACTATCAGCAGCAGCTTCAGTTCCTAACAAGTGTGTTATCATGTCCAGACTCCCATCTGCCATGATCTCATGGTCAGTAAATCGTGCCAAGCACAAGGAAAAGAGGCACAGCTCTGGTTACAGTATAGAGAGTGTGTGACAGTATCTCTTGGCACAGAACTGCAGAGTGTGCTCAATGACTATTGCTTTACCTCTTTAATATGCCCTGGCTACGATGACATATGTATGTGCAGTATAACATGATCTCAAATGGTTGTAAAATTTGTTGAGTGAATAAGTGAAAAACAAGGGAACACCTGGATCCTTCTGTAGTGTCTGATCCTGCACACCATGTGTCTGAGCCTCAGCAGAAATAATTTCCCCACTCTGAGCTTCACTCCAAGCAACATTTTTTCATACGTTTATTCCACCTGCTTTGTAAGAGCTATAGGGCAATGTTTGACAATACAAGGGAACCAAGAGGTGTGTTTCCCACTTACAGCTTCCCCCATGCCTGCACTCCTCTGTCCTCTCTCTGGAAGCATGACCAATTACAAGAAATTCATTAATGTACCTTTTTTATATGTAGAAACCACAATAGTAATGAGACAGAACAGGAGTGATTTTTAAAAAGAAATATATTTTGTAAAAATACCCAGATTGTTCAAAGACATGCTATAACTATGCTTACTGACTTGAATTTCTGTTCATCTGCTTTGTTAATTTGATTTCACACCTGATGATAAGAGACAAAATTCAATGTCTCGTCTATGAGCTTTGTTTAATTAATGGAGCAGAATATCTTCTCTAGGAGCTTTATATACTTAATGGAATATAATCTGAAGATGAATCTAGATCTCAACACCTTCAGAGAGGTGTAAGCAGTATTTAAAAGGAACCCAGGGTCCTCTTCTTTCTTTGCACTTGGGAATGAAATAAATAGGAAAAGGTACTTGGAGGTTCTCCCCTCAGCCTCCCAACTCAAAAAAAGCAAATAAAGAAATAACAGTGGCGGTGAGGAGCAGAGGAAAAACAGGATCTGTGAATGCCACATACGATGGGTATGACACAACACAGCATACAGAAAAATGATGAGTGTTTGTGTTTTAAATGTTCCCCCATGCAGTAACTGCTCTCCTGTAGTACAAGCAGCACCTTGAAGCCTGGTCCCACCTTTCTATTTCATCATATACCTGCCAGACGGTGAGAACACTAATCTTAAAAATGGGCAGTGTGCATGCATTTGGCTTGTGCACTGTTTATTTTTTTACCTCACTAGAAATGTAAGCTCTAATATATGTTTCCACATCTCTTAGTTGCCAAGATCAGAGCTGCAATTCAGCAAAATGTTTAGCAGACTAGAGTGCAGCAAAGGACATGCTTAAATTACTGTAGAAATGAGATGAAATTTCTTTCTACTTCCATCTCTAGTCTTTGGCTTTGTTTTTTTTTCTCACTTAGGTGATCAAATTTATTAGTTTTCTCTTTCATATATATGTAGTCTTTGAATGCCTAGTTATATGTACTTGGAGGCACATTAAAGAAAGAGCTGCTTTGTTTAGGGCTGCTGATTTGAAATAACTTATAAGAAAACAACAACTTCTTATGATTTTTTTTCTGAAATATATAATGTCAGAAGATCTGAAACAGGATTTGACATGACTTTATGCATGGTTTTGTTTGAGTTTTGCATCATTTTATCCTAATATTTTCTGAGACAAAATTTCTGTTGTTTTGTTTTGTTTTGTTTTGAGGCAATAATTAATTTCAAAATTTGTCTGCATTTAATGCTAATTTTTAAAGGGATAAGAAAATTCAATGAAGAGCTAAAAATCACCAAATTGAAAACAAACAGCCCATTCTGAGCTGAATGAAAGTTTCAGCCAGTAGTAAACATTTCTGTTGTCTTGTTGTTGTTGTCTTGTAAAAGATGTAGTTTCAGACTAAACCAAAACAAATTAAATTTTTTTTCTTGAAATAACTGAAAACTGAACTTTTGAAAGCTGTAATTGAAACCACACAACTAAGTTGGAAAGGGGAAGATAATCTATCCACCAATCCAATAGTCGTGGTCAGCCATTGGATGAAAATGAGTGTGATTTACATGAATTAATTGACCAGTTAAGGTTCTACTGTACAAACCTGAACTAGTCCCTGAAAGTTTCTATTATACCCAATGGCATGATATAAACAGTTTTTTGGAACATGCATGACGTCAAGTCTCTCCTTTTTAGGATTGCATGGATCAGAGGTTCCTACTTGTTTCCTTTGGCAGTAAAAAGGGACCAGTGGCACCACTTAAATTTGTACAGCTCATGCCAAGTCGAATAGGGTGAATTGCACCAATTGTGTTTTTCCAAGGAGACAGAGGTCAGGCCCAATGTAGCTGAGTTATACGAAATGGAATGATTTTGCTATTCATCTTGTCTTCTTGCATGGATGATCAGGAACTCCAGATCCCAAGACAAGAAGCTCCATCATCACTCAGGAATACAGAAGAAAAAGTCCCCTTTGCAAGATCGGAGCCAGTTCTACCAGACATTTTAATGCTAACTCAGATCAGTCAAGTAATAATTAACTTTAATTGGCACACCCACAACAGCAACATTTATCCAATGCAGTTGAATGATTTGAAAATCATGGGCATTCTTATCTTTAAATGAAGAGAGCAAAGAAAATAAATTTTAAGCAATATTTCTAATATTACCATTGCTATTTTCGTATGACTAAGACCAGATAGAGGAGTCCTGGCAGGAAGTAATGCTGCATTTTAATGCCTGGTCCTTGCAGTCTTGGTAAGTATGAGCACTGCTTATCTCCTGTGTGTTATCTCTTACTGTGTGTTATCAAACCAGCTGTCAAGGGCTGATGCAGCTCTTGAGGGAACAGGGACTTTGGGGAGCCAATAAGTTCTTACCTGGCTCTCAAGCATGTGGACAGCAACTCGTCTCCCCATGCTCAAGTAGAGCAGCCTGCACTGTATTTTCATTGGCATTCTGCTCTTCCTTGTGCTTCAAAAAGGACCATGTGTGTGTTTACAAGGAGTTCATATCTGAATTGGACTTTAGCTGCCCTGCTCAATGACATAAACTCAAGAAGCAGTTTTAAACATTGCGTTTAAAGCCAAACCCAAGTACGAGATAGGCAGCCACTCAGTGAATATCTTTGCAGACGAAGAATAATTTCATTACAGTTATGAGTGGTGTGACTTGTCTTCACAAAGATCCCCAGCGTCAGAAGTTTTCCTCTGGGTGCAAAAGGATGGGACATAAAATGCAGTGATAAAATCAAGGAGAAAAATACATACTGGTTGAAGGGAGGAAGGAAGAAAAAAAAAGCAAAACAACAACAAAAGAAATAAACTGAATGGACAAAAGAAAAAAAGAAAACATAAAAAAAAGTCCTAGTGACTGAAATGGTCATGTTGCTCTATGTTGTATGGAAGAGGGCTGAAAAATCAAAAAGTCCACCAAGGAGTACTTAGAAGAGAGCAAGTAGTATATGTGCTGAGTGGACTGGGAAAGATCCACTGGCTAATAGCATAGATAATCAGCTTTAATGGGGACAGATGGGCTGTGGCTGGTTTTTTTGGAATGCTTTCTTTAGCAGTGCAGGTTCCAAAATTTTTCCTATTAGTGTTGCAATGTGCTTTGCAAGAAATAGCTGAATGCCATTAAGATGTGACTATCATACTACATTCCTGGAGAAAAGGAGACTCAGAGGTGACCTTATCACTATAACTTCCTGAAGGGTGGCTGTGGTCAGGTGGGTGATGTTCTCTTTCTTCAGGCAGCAACACACAGAACAAGAGGACACAGTCTCAAGTTGCGTCAGGGGAAATATAGGCTGGATATTAGGAAAAAGTTTTTCACAGAAAGAGTGATAAAGTATTGGAATGGTTTGCCCAGGGAGGTGGTGGAGTCACCATCCCTGGATGTGTTTTAAAAAAGACTGGATGTGGCACTTGGTGCCGTAATCTAGTTGAGGTGTTGGAGCATGGGTTGGACTCGATGATCTTGAAGGTCTCTTCCAACCTAGAAATTCTGTGGTTCTGTGATTCTGTGATTTTTTTATTTTAGGCAGAATATACCTAGCAGTATGAAATTATTTAAGCAAATAAATTATTTTGTAGGAATATATATATCAATATCATTTTAAAGCTTTTAAAATGCAGAAAATTGTTATTATTCTAATTTCTTTTCCCTGTGAAAAAACATCTTACATTTTATTTTCTTTGCCTTCTCCTCTCTCTTCATCTCTCTCTCTGATTTTAATATCTTCTGGATATCTCTAAGGCTATCACAAAAGGAAGCAGAAACGTGAGAAATGAGTGGGTAAGACTGAAGAAGACAGAACTATGGTGAGAAAAAAGAGCTTTGAGGAATCAGGGAAAGTGGATTGTGCTGCTGAAGATACAGATGAATGAGTAGGTGCTCCATATTGATTCAGGTTAGAGGATAAAGGGTCTGATGTGGTGTTGTTAATCAAACACACAGGCTCTTAGGCCACTTATGATAAGAAGACATAAAGGGAGTGTCTGCCAGTGCCAGAGAAGAAATCTGAACCAAACCCTTCTCATTCATTCCCACTTCTTAAATTATTTTGTCTTTTTCACTGTTCATTAGAAATAACTTGCACACAAACTGTGAAAAAAACAGAAAAAAAGTTTTCTTTCTCCCAAGGATAGAAATTAATCTTTTCATGACAATCTTTGAGATGCAAAATGAACAACAACACACTTTGGCAAGAGCTGACAGGGCAGATACAGCAAACAAGTACTTTCCACTGTGGAAAACCAAAAACATTCAACTTTTGTGATCAGGGGTTTGCACAACGAACTGACAAGGAGAACTCAGGAGTACAAAAAGAGACAAAAACATCCTGCATGCTACTGGAACAAATGGTGTATTTTATCTACCTCTTTCAAAGCAGAAGGATGTTGTTAGGAATATTCACTTCTTACATGAAAATTTATGTTGTTTCTTTCAAATTCAGGGAACCAATCTGTGTTTCCCAGCACAAGGAAATCAATTTTGTCTGCTCTTGAACATAGGCCAGTCTGTGCATTTTCTTTAGAAAGCAAATGTACAGGAAAACACTGATCTAAATAATATCCTTTATGTCTGTTGGCATAACACAAAACGCTTTATGTACCAGACTTTACTTCTTTGTTTGAAGTTAACTAGCAATATAAAACTTTCAAAAGTTGGCTGTGCAGATCTTCCTTTAGACTTCTGGGGAGATGTTTTCAAATTGACATGTTTTAGCTTGTGCTTTGCTTAGATTTGTACATTCTTGGTATGTGTGTACACCCTTGTGCTATACAGGGACATACAGTGCTCGATTATGAATGCTCACCAGGAGACCTGCTTAAGACACGTATTCTAGAGGCAGCAGAGACCAAGGCTTGAGCATTTGCCCAGATGTCAGGTGCTGCTGAATTTTAATCCTGGGTCTGGCATGGATTTGCTGTGTAGCCTGTGGCAAATCACATAATCTCCCTGTATCAGAGTCCCCACCTGTGAAATGGGGATAATAACACTGACAATTTCCTACCTCACAGGCTGTTTTGAGGATTAATGGATGTCTGAGAAGTGCTTTGTAAACTGGAAGTCCTGGCTTATGGGGCGGTATTTTGACTGTGTCTGAGTGAAAATTTGGATCATTGTTTTGGACCTTTCAGGAAGAATGAATGAAAAATTTATAGAAAATAGCAGCACCATCCTAACAACTCCTTTGGCACAAAAAACATTGCTGTATCCAGGTCTTCTTGTGCATGAAGTTGTTGTACATAAATTCTACTGTTGGCATCAGAAAGTGGTCTCACTTAAGGAAGCATTTGGAGGATTAATTCTTTGCTTGCAAATTCTCATACCAGACCCATAGAGTCTGAATAAGAACTTGAAAAACTGGTGAATCATCCAGTTTAGTTTTCTGCATACTAAATTCTTCCTTTCTTGCTGCAGTTACCCCTCTATTGCATGTTGGTGTAACCTAGGCCTGTGACAATCACTGAGAAAGGACACAATTTTTGAGAAGGTCCTGACACTCTGGCAGGGTTAGGAGAAGAAAAGAGAGCAAGAGTGCCAGAAGGTCCCCCAATGAGAGAGGAATGCAGAAGGGAAACAGAGCCCACTCTTTAACAGTACTCCATTGCCATGGTGTGAGAAGGCAGGATTGTGTCCTGGAGACCCCAAGGACTCTGAACTACCTTTGGGTCAGGTAGGGATGAAATGCATTCAGCTGCCATGGCTCCCCAGGCAGCAGTGCCAGTGCCTTCTCTCACCCCCAGAGTAAGGCTGCCTCCTCCGTGAACCACTGAGGAGAGAAACAACTGTGGAAAACGGGGGGGTATTTTCAAACTCAGCTAAGCTTGCTGATGTGGGGGTAGTTCGCTGCTACCTGGAAAGATGCGGTTGAAGGCGGGGGTGGAACCCCTTCCACTGGTGTTTCTGCTCAAGTTCCCGTATTGTAAAAGTAGGACTTCAGCCTGAGTGGGAGTGGTAGAATCTAGTCCCTTTCATGGAAAAAGAGAGACTGTGATTCTCCATTACCTGCAACCTTGTATAGTCACTATCAACCCTGCAGAGTAGGAGTAAAATACTATCAGTCTGATTGGTACCTCCACTTTTAACTCACTTTGCACAGTCTGAAATGACTGTGAAGGAAGATGTAAAAGGTTGGAATTATTGATGGTAAAATCATAAAATGCCCATGTCTTTTTTTTTCTCATTGTAGCCATGGGCTGAAAAATCAAACAAAACCCCTGTAGCACACAGTCTGGTCTCATGAAGGCTCATATTACTGCACACTTCCTAAAGCTGCCTGTAACTGATTGCTGTTGAGCAAAGACAGAAATATGTGGATTTTTACTTTGAAGAGTACTTTTCACTATGAGAAAGGAGAGGTTGGCAATATAATGGCTAACGAGATTTGAAACAACAGTTGACTAGAAGTGGCCAGGGGAAATATGTTAGCTGGCAGTGACCAAACCTCAGAAGACTTTTGGGATCACAGTAATGAATCAAAACCTTTTTGGAGATACCAAAATGTTTCTAGATCCATTCATTTAAAAACACTGAAATCTTCTTTGCTCATGTGACCCTTAAAAATAATCACTATGTGTTGTGTAATGCATTTATTACGCATATTTCATTTTCCTAAGCCAAACAAGACTGGTAAGATATCCCTCCAAAAAGAAGCTGGCTGTCACAGCAATTGTAGCTTAAGCTGATTTTGATGTTTTCAGATAAAATCTCTCCATGGTCATTCAGTTCTGAATTAAAAATATTTATTCTGGCATGATTACTTTTCTTAAAATATAGAGTAATTTTGCAATAATAAAACCTGGGAGATATTTTCCAATAAAAATTAGATTCAGTTAGGATATTGTCAAAGTCTTCATGTTTCCTTCAGGCTTAAAGAATAAATGCCCATTTTGCACTAAGAAAGTTCTTGAGAGTGGAATACATTTATCAACGTTTGCGATCAGTGAATATTTCCTTTTCAACAAGCTGCATCAACAATACCTCTGGACACAGATGAGCTTTGGAGAAACTGAAAGGTGGCTAAAAGATAGCGGAAATAAAATCCTACTCATTCCAGCATTACACGTCACATTTCATGGTGTTTCAGGGTATTTCATACATGTTTTATCTAGTGCTTTTAACATATCTTTTAAAATAATGAGAAATCATTGCTGTAATTCTCTTAGAGTTTTCAAGTAAAAAAATTATGCTGCTTGAAGGAGTGTGCCACATAACCAACTCAGGGAACACTAACCTGTCAGGAAGTTTGTGAAGAAGTAGGAAAACTTGATGAGCTCAAGATTGTGGAAGCCATGAGAGAGAAGCCCATGTTCAGAGAAGTCTTTCCCTCACTGTCTCTTCCTTGATGGGGAGAACATGATTCAGCAGGCAGATGGAAAAACTTGGACTGACTCTCAGTCCTCAGAGTGCAAGAACCTCTGGAATTGAAGGACACAACTGCTGAGAAGGTCTTTTCTCACTATTTCCCCCCTACCACATCCATATAGACATTTACTCCCAATTTTACAGGCCAGGTTTTCAGCTGAATTTGAGCTTTTACTTAGGGGTAGAAAAGTCTTAAACAAAAAGAAAAATCAAGGAAAACACTATCAGAAGCAGATCAGCATAAAAAAAAATAAATTAAATCTCCAAATGATTTGCCACTTCAAACATCTGGTGCTTGGCAACATTTGGATGACCTGCTGAGAGAACAAGCAGAGAGATGTGTTCTTATTTGAAAACCAGCCCTGAAATGAAGAGGCAGCTGGCTCCCAAAACACAAAACCTTTCTTTTTCCTCCCTTGCCTTCTGCTTGCTTGTTTGTCTCTCTTTCTCAGGAAAGGCAGATAGTGGTGACTTGGCTCTGGATGTAAATGCCCTGTTAAAACTCATGGACAGTAACATACCTCCAGAGTTTTCTTTGCCTCAGCTGTAAGACCCGGCCAGACAATGTTTCATTCCTGCTGTCTTGTCTTGCTTGACCCTCTCCTTGCTTCAAACACAGTAAATCAGATTTGAAGACAGGAATGAAAAGTAAGACTTAGTACAGAAGGTGAAGGCACTGAAAAGTTGGTGCTGCAACCCTTCTGCTCCAGACTTATGATCTGTGGCATGGAAACACAGAGGACCAAGCTCCTATTTTGTCCATGTAGACCACTGGATAGAAATCCAGTCATTCCATTTCCACATGCTCCACTCGGCCTGTTTCCTCCAGCTCCTTTCCCTTTTTGTACCCCTCACTGTGGGGCATTTCAGCAACCTGGCTGGGGCGTGGCTTTGTAAGCAGTAGTGTCACTATGACTGAGGTGGTGGCAAGCTGCTGCTGGGAGGATGTGAATAAAGTGTGAGGGAGAACAGGACACTCACAAGTGTGTTTTACAGCCAAAAAATATAGATGGAGGACCACACCCCGGGGCACTTCAGCATCCCTGGGCACCTTAGCAGGATGATGCAAAGATCCTGTGTGCTGAGTAGAAATCCACCAAGAGCTGGTCAACAGGCAGCAGTAGTGATGATGAGATTCTGGAGGAGTCTGCACTGCAGAGCAGCAGGTTTTCTAGGAAAGCACCCTGTCCACCTGCAGCCTAACTGAGATCCTGTGAAATAGCCAGAGAAGGCACAGTCTTCAAAACACAGCCTTGAGGAGAAAATTATTGCCACTCTGGCATCCATCTTTTATGTGTCTTATTTTGTAAGGCAAGAGGGAGAGGCAGAGCCTGTCAAGAGGGAGGTGGAGCTCCTATGCTGTTGTCAGCCTTGAGGAAGGATGGAGGCTGCTGGTGAGTGTGTCCACCTGGCTATCAGGCCATTGCTGGAGCAGAGGCAGGGATGTGTCCTCAGTCCTGGTGAAGGTGCACAGCCTCATAAGGCAGCTTGTGCAGGTCATTTGTTGGAAAGAAAATGTCTGGAGAGCAGCCTGCAACCTTGTATGGTTGCAGCTGTGGTGTCTCAGGTTCCAGTCCTTTCACAAGTTGCATTTGAACCATTCTTAGATATGAGCTCTTTGACTAGGCTGATTTTGCTGTCTATATTGCAAACTCAACATTAGGTTAGAGTGTAGTTCCTTAAATTCCTTTTGACATACTTCATTTCCATTCACACAAGAAACGAAAAGTTGCAGGAGAGTTTGGCAGAACCATAACCAAATTTTACAGAAAGTTTCAGGACTGCTATTTTCCTCATATTCACAGTGTTTGGCTCATTGTTTTGCTGTGGTTATTGGTGATACCACTCCACTGACTTCAGTGGAAGGATTCCTGGGATGAATCTGGCCCATCAAATTAATCCTAATGAGGCACAGAGGAAACTGCGAGCTTAAGGGGGAGTCATTAGTCTTGTTATGAAAGAGTTAACACCCTTTGAAGGACTTCAGGAACACATCCTTTCATTGCCTGTTTGTTTTCTGCTCCATAAAGTTTCTTTGCATTGTTATTTCCTTTCTCTCCCTGTTTTGTGTTGCCCACTGTAGCCCAGCTGCAACCAGGAAGTGCAATGGTTTGGGTTGTGGTGGCAGTATCCCAAATCTTCTTACTTCCTTCTTAAAAGCTGCCACTTCTGGTGGCAATTGATTTTCTTAACCTGCCGTCTGACGTGAGATAAACGGACATTTGTGAGAAAATAAGGAGGACTTATTTTCATTTACTGTCAGGACTGCCTGAATAGCTGTAGGGAGGTACAAAAGCAATGGGGTGTATTTGGCTTCTCCCCCTCTAATAGGGATCTGACCAAGAGTGCATAAAAGCTGTCAAGGGAAACTCCCTTCACTTTTTATCACTTACCAGTTACCATCACACCTTGGACTGCAGTCTGCACTTGGTCAGAGGGGAAAGAAGGAGGAAGATGTGTCTGAAGAGACTCCCAAGACCATGAGAGCACATTATAGAACAGTTTGTGAGCTGTCAGAGCTGTACATGCTATCCTCAGGTTGCAGGGCACCCCATGCAGTTGCAGAGCAAGGCTAGGAAGACTTGGTACAAGCAGATCTAGTGACTTTGCAGGTGGAATTGCACTGTGGGTCTACAGTGAACTATCTCCCAATATAAACACAGACAGCTGCTGCAATGCATAACCAAGCAGTACCTGTGGGAAGACTGGACAGAGCTGAGAGACTCAGAGAAGAACCTGTGTTTACACAGAGCCTCATACTCAAGAAATGTGTCTTCCTTCTTCCTTCCAACATGTACGACAAAGCTTTTGTTCATTCTTATTATCCCAGGCAGGCTTTGAAGCAGAAAAGTGCCTGAGGACTTTGTTCCAGGGAGGAGTGTTTAGATGCAATCTGAAAGAGCTGTGGAGATCAGCCCAAGCTCTATCATCGAGGTGGAACTTGTCCAGAGCCCCTTTGGAGCTGGCTACACCCTATTACGCTGCAGCGACTGCCAGGTACCTATCTACCCTTCTGTGGTGTGGCTGCTGATACTATTATTAGTAATAGCATCCCAGCAGCTTCAGTGTGAAAAGCTCCAGTTAGAGGTGGGGGCCTTGATGATGTGAGTCACTAGATAAACACTTATTAAAAAGCCAGGCCCTGCTTTCAATCTGGTTTAGTCTGCGCTAATTCTAGACCGCTCAGAGACACCACCTATTCCCTGTGATAGCCCTACCAGCTGGTTTAGCTGGCTTTGCTCTTCTTCTGGCCTAGATATTTAAGTACACTTAGACACCTAACTGCCCTCGACATCAGATAAGTTTCTAAATAATTTTAAAAGACTGCCCATTTGTGCCTGTTAGCTTGCAAAAATATGTTACTCAGAATCTCAAGTTGAAAAACGCCACCCCAAAAAAATCTCCATTTGGTAAAATCCAGCAGCCTGTTGCAGTGATAGCAAATGAACTGACTGCAGGAGTTTGTCACTTTCTTCATCACTGCAGGATTTTTTTAAACTCTGTAAGCAGAGTAATGAAGCGCTTTCCTTCAGAGATCTTATATTTGATAAGAAGATACAATTAATTGGAAAAAATCTCTGTGAGAAAGGTGTGAATGCTTGTCTTGTGCTACACAAGTGCTAAACACAACTGAACATCTATTAAAAGCAGAACGTTTGTTTCTGGAGTTTTACTTGCTATAGATGGACATGCAGTTAGACAGGATACTGTAGAAGCTCAAACAGTACACTTTTGCTGCTGCTAAAGACATCTCTCTGCAAAAGCAGGGACTGAGGCATCTCTCCAACGACAAAAGGATGAGAATGCTGTGGCTGTTGATCCCGGGGAAAAAAGGTTCAGCTGGACCTTACCAATGTATATAAATGCCTGAAGGGGATGTGCATAGAAGAAGGGGCAAGGCTCTTTTCCATGGTGCTCAGAGACAGCACCAGAGGCAAGAGGCACAAACTGAAACATAGGAAGATCTGTCTGAACATTAGAAAACATTCTATTACTGTGAGAGTGACCGACTGCTGGGACAGGATGCCCAGAGACGTGGAGTCACAGTCCTTGGAGGCATTCAAAAGCTATCTGGACATGGTTGTGGACAATCTGCTCTTGGTAACCGTGCTTGACCAAAGAGCTGGACCAAATGACCTTCAGGGATCCCTTCCGACCTCAACCATTCTCAGATTCAGAAGAAAATACCTGTAGCACATGGAATATGTCAAACACCTATTGAGTAAGAAAGTGGGAAAACAGAGTCTGTTTCACATGCTTGCAGGAATGTTCTAATGTACATTTCTTAATGAGACACATAGAAGTCTCTGACTGCCACAAGGACCTTTGAATCCAGTGGCTGGCTACTTAGGCCAGTGATACTTGTCCAGAAGGATACTATTTATGCTGGCTTGCTCTCCTTAGCAGACAAAGTACATGAAGAATCAACAACCCTGGAATCACTTCATTTCTGCTTCCCAGTGGAAACAATTCCTCTTGGCACACACATTACATCAGTTTTGCAGCACAGCTCTTTTGCAGCTAGTGGTTGAACGGCTTTCGCTATCAGGGGCAGGAGCCAAACAAGCTATGGTTCTGCATCTGTGTTTATAATTTTTAGAAAAGCCACATGTGGAATGTATGTGCAAATGATGCAATCTAGCATGGTAAATCTACTTTTCTGGAAAAAAAAAGGAATAAAAAGAAATTAAAAAAATTATTTCTGGATGCTAACATATGTTCTACCAATGATATTAAAAGAGACTAGGATCTTTTAATCAAAACTAATTGCCTTTCTCTTTATTCCATTACTGATGTGTCCATTATGTGATTATTGGAGGTCTGCACATACACAAATTCCAAATCCCATGACAATTAAAAAAGACAACTTTAAAGTCACTTTTGCCAAGGCAGAAAGGATCACATGTCAGCTTCTTCATTCAGTAATCATAACTGTTTCTTGCTACAGTGGGTTATATTTGTATCTCCTTCAGAGGTTATTATGGGCCTACCATTCACTGCTGCCTGTGATGCAAAGGTACTTTGCATGTAGGCACACACTTGATCATAATGAAAGTGACTCCCAGATTTTTATGAGCATCTTGAGACCCTGGCTGTGATGGACCATGCAGTCTAACAATGGCTAACTTGCTTCCATTACAGTCCTTGTGCTGGATTGTTGGAGTCCAGGGCATCCCTTTGGATGACCTGGAGTCTGAGAAAGAGAGTTTGAACCCTGGACAGGGGGGTGTGGAGCCGGTCCAGGGAGGTTTGAAACCTTGGCACAGAGCCCAGAGAGACACCGGGTTTGATCTTAGTCCATGGGAGAAGCTTCCAACACTGAGAGAGGAACTACAAACCTCAAAGGTGTAAAAGTAGTAGTTTAGTTTAGCACGGGGTGAAAAATTTTGTAGTTTAGGAATTCTTAGAGTAGAGATGAATGGGGGACAAGATGGAGGATTTAGGGTGTTGCCCTAAATCCCTCTCCTTCTTCCTCGTCCTCCATCTTCTGGGGTGGTGATAATATAAAGTAGTTTTAGGCTATTGGTTTAAGGTAGAAATAACCCTTTAGTATAAGTATCATACATTGGCACGAAATAGTAAATAGTGGGTACGTAGTTATCTGTATAAAAGTTAAGCAACGCCCCATCGGTGGGCAGTCGCGTCGTGTCCCAGCCGCTGTCCAGACCTCGGCTGGGTGCGGAGAAAATTTTGAGATACCAACTAATAAAGAATGCATGAGAACTGAGAACAAGACCTTGAAGGACTCCGCTTCTTTCCTGCGGCACGGCTCGGGGCTTTTAGAGGGCCAGGGACTTTTTAACAACTTGCATCTCGGGGCAGAGACACGAAACCGAGACTGGATCTTTGCTTGGAAGATACATGCAAGCCAGTGATTTTTGTGTGTGTATGTTTTTGTTTTGTTTGTTTTGTTCATTTTTAAAAAAATTATTTAAACCAAATAGAATAAATATAAGAAAATCAATGTTAATTTAATGTTAAAAAAAAATTGAAAAGTTACATTTCATGAGGCAGACTGTCTTTTGAAAGTCTGTCTGAGTCGCATCTTTCTTGTTCACTGTGTTTGTTTTTTAAAGAATGACATAAAAAAGTAGGATACAATGAGGTATTCTGAAGACCAGAGGCTTTAAATTTCCTCCTTTTTAGAAGTTAAAATGTGCCTCTCCTCTGAAATAGGATTAGCTATTACAGGTTCAGTGCAGAGGAGGATTTGCATCAGTCAGTTCTCTGTGAGCTTGTGCATCAACACATGAAGTGCACCAACCTCACCCAGAGATGTGCAGTCTCAAAATGATCCCATGCCCTTTTCACAGCTCCTTTTGGCAGCTCTCCAGGAAAAGACAAAACAATTTAATGCTGTCCTTCTCTTGCCTCAGAGTAATACAAGTAACTGTGCTGCCAACACTGCCTTGCTTGTTGGAATTAAAAAAGGTGTTCAAATGGCACAAGTGTGCCACAGCACTGGCTGTGTGATCACAGAGGTTAGACCCAAATTGTACCATGTGCCTACCTCCTTAAGCTAATTGACTGTCATAGCACAGAGATTTATTATTAACAGTCCTGAATATTTATGGAAAAGAGGCAGAGGAAGAAGAGACTGATCTTGTTCAGGCACAGAATGATGATGTAATTTCTGTATCTGATCAGAAGAAGAAATGTTCCAGATAGAGGAACAATCCAGAGGGTGAAGCATAGGACCACTTTGTAGCTGAAACATTTGAAAGCTCCTTAGATTGGGTGCAACTGCCCTGTGGAATTTTTCCTGCTGGAAATGTTGGGAGCCAACATGCCTGATCCGGACTAAATGCTTAGCTTTAACACAGCTGGAGTCAGGCAAAGTTACTCTATTCCAAATATATTTTTTTCATAACAGATGTTTCACACAGTGGGTGAAGTATAAGGGTGATACTTTCACTTCCATCCTCTTTCAGGCCATAGTAAGAGAGATTTCATTAAATCAGCCAAGCCTTCACACATCACTTTTGGGCATTATAAAAGAAGACAGTTTACCACAGGTTGATTTCTCCTCTCTCCTCTCCATGGCACCTGGCTCTTTATTATCTACATAAGCCACTGAGGTTGGCAACAGGGATGCTTGGGCTAGAGGGAAGGGAGGAGATACACCTCACAAAAACTTTAATGGCTCCAAGGAGATGGGTACTGGTTGCACTGGCAAGAAAAGCAGAACTTTCGATGGAGATTCAAAGCCAGCTTACACTGAATAGACCAAAGAGGGTTATGTACAGTATAAGGAATTACATTTCAGCTTGGGACCCTTTGTGAGGCAGATGGAGGCATTGGATGATGTGGGTTGGAAAAGACTTTAAAGATCATCTAGTTCCAGCTTTCGTACCATGGGCCTGTATGCCTCCCACTAGACCAGACTGCTCACAGCCCCATCCAACCTGGCCTTGAACACTTTCAGGGATGGGTCATCCACAACTTCTCTGAGCAACCTGTTCCAGTGCCTCACCATCCACCCTCACAGTAAAGAATTTCTTCCTAATATCTATATTTCTTCCTAAACATGTCTTCTTTCAGTTTGAAGGCATTCTTTCTTGTCCTGTCTCTTCATGCCCTTGTAAAAGTCCCTCTCCAGCTTTCTTGTAGGCCCTCTTCAGGTCCTGGAAGATGCTGTAAGATCACCTTGCAGCCTTCTTTTCTTCAGTCTGAACAACCCAAAGTCTCTCAGCCTGTCTTTATAGCAGAGGTGCTCCAGCCCTCTGGTCATCTTTTTGACCCTCACTTGAACTTATTTCATGAGGTTCACATCCTTATTTTGTTTGACAGTTTTAAGGCATAATTAACCTGTCAATTTTGGACAGTTGCCTTCCAATGAGGTGAGAAGGGGACAGGTGTACAGTGATACTTTCCTTATGTACTTTCCCAGCTAACCTTGGTCTACTTCAGGTCTTCCTTGTGAGGTCCTTTGCTCTCAGAGGGGGAGACACCCTGTGGGGTTGGTTTTTCAGGCAGGTTTGTTTGAGTATGATATACTACATTAATTGTCCGTTACTCAGTTACAGCTGATTTGTCATGTCATAAGTGACAGCAGAATCCAAGTCTTTTAGTTTTTAATCCACAAAAGGAAAAATAGTCTTCCTAACAGGGAAGATAAGCATGGCTGCAGTGCTGATATGCAATCCTACTTTGAAATGATGAAACAACTTCATGAAGGAAGACTGTCCATCTTTGCGCATACATTCTTGTGACACATATCCAGCAGGGAGACAATACATCAAAACATTGTTTTTCCAACATGCTTCTCCTTTTCCAGTTTTAGACCATTTTGTACTCAGAGTAAGTTTTCAACTGTAGGGTGCCCAAAGCTCTTCCTGGAAAATGTCATGGAGAAATAAGGGTTTGAGTACTATATAACATAGGCACATGAGTCTGACCCAGCTGGGATCACTGTGTCAGCTGCACATGTACCATGCCGTGGTACAGATGTGGTATGTGTCAGATGGCTGACATGTGCTTAGCAAGTTCATCAGGTCTCCTGTGTATCAGGTGATCCACGGAAGGTATGTGTGCTGTAGATGTCTGAGGGGGATCCCTCTCAGCAGCATCCAGCTCCTAGAGAATTGATGTGTCCATGAGCAGGGGACATTCGCCTGAGCCTTCCAGGCAACAGGGCAGCAGGAGTTGCTTGGCTGCTGTGGCATTGCTGCAGAAAAGGGAAAATTTCTTCTTCCTCTCAGTCAAATCCTCCAGGTGGGCATAACCTCTGCACAGGACACTGCAGCTTTGCTCAGCCTGCAAGGAGAAAGCCTGGGCTGCCTTGTCCCATTATCTGCTGCCTGCCCTGGCACAGTGTATGTATGAGACTCTGGTGCTGGCACGTCTAGTGGTCTCCCAGATGTGTCCTGCCCTCCTTGAATGGGAGTGATGCCAGTGCTGTGTGTCCAGCTATACCTGTGGTACCTAATAGGATGTGGTGTGTGCAAAAATCCTGATTGATATACAAACCCTGTTTTTCTCATTCAGTTGCCCATAATTGTAAACATCTGTAATGCTGGATGTTTTTGGTGTTTGAAGGCTTTACTGAGAAAACATGGCTTTGAAAATCAAAACAGAGAGCATAGCTACACCATCAAGTTAGGTAATTTTATGGCTCTTGACAGCATGGTGCAATTTTTAAATTTTCATTTATTTTTTTTTTTCAATTAGAAAGGATATAAGCATATTGAAAGTATTACCCAATGCATTTACCAAGAGCATTAGTACTTTAGGGAATACAATTCTTTTCTTCTTGTTTAGAGACAAGTTAGGATATAATGTCTTCTGCTATGAAGAAGAGTTACCTAAAAATAGCTGATTTTAAGGTTAAATGCTGAGGCTGACAACACATCCTGTCTGCTGCTTCTCTTTTAAGGTAGAAGATGTACACTGTGTTCATGAAACTCAGAAGGACATAGATGAACCTTCCTCTGTATCACAGCAGATAGACCTTCAGGGTGTTTTTTGGTGCTCTGCATTTCATGTTCTGGTCTTTCCACTGAGTGGTGATGTTTGGGAGATCAATAAATTCTATCACAAAATCTACATTTCATCCATCATCATTTTGTCATGTTCAGGAGAACTCTGCCATTTCTGCCTAAAGAACTGGAAGAAAGGTTTGAATGATTCATATACCATAAGCCACATCCCTGGGTACCACCCAGAGACCACAGTCCCCACTTCTGCACAGTCTCTGCTCCCTGTGGCTAACCCCAACCCAATGCATGGAGGGGCTGAGCCCAGTGGACGTTTCAGGTCTGGGTTCATATGGCAAAGCTTGCAAAAGTCAGCTGCTCTCTCGAGTCTGCCACAGGAATGCCACCTATGTACGTCACTGCCCCCTCCTAGCTTAACAAAGTATTTAGCAGCTGAGGAAAATGAGAAATAGCTTTCTTGTCCATGGAGAGTTTTTGAAATTTCAACATTTTTTCCTTGCCTAACACATGACAAAAAAGATGTCCTCTTGGACGGAAACTCAGGAGACTAATCAGGAAAATATGCATCAAGGGAAAACATTTCACCAAGCAAGATAGAGATTTCATTAAAATTAAGCTGAAAAGGACTAATTCAATTTTTTCTACTTTAAAAATTTTCCTTTAGTGAAAAATTCTATGTTGAGAGAAATTTCTAGGTGAAAGACTATATACATATTAGTACATATTAAAATGAAAGGCTCTTGTCAACTTTGGAAGGTCTATTCCTTCATCGGGCAAATTCTTCTACTGAAGAAAGTTTAAAATAAATATTTTTCTCATTAAAAAATTAAAGGGAAATTGCCTGTTCAGTGATATCTGTGTACAAAGTAAGTATATGAAATCTTGTGAGTATTTGTGAGCAACCTTGGTAGGACTTAAAGAGTTGCTTAGATGAATATATGAAACAAAAAGAGTCCAATGACCTGGTTTTGTGGTGAGCTGAAAGTCTGTGAGGCAAGTGTAAAAGAGCCTTATGGCATGTATTTGGAAGTGAGTTATTCTAAATCCACAATATCAGCAAAATATTTTAGATTGGAAAAAGCAGATGGAAAAATCTCATGGAAGGAGGTCAAAATGTTTTTGCTGAACTCTAAAATTTCAAATCTTCAGTGCTATTGTGCTTTTCTGCAATCTTTATTTTAAAAACATTCTAGTCTCAGTTGGAAGAGGGGCTGGGTACATAGCAGTGCTACAGCAACCATAATTAATCAGGCCTTGTCCAAGGGCAAAATACATCATCCCGCTACCAGAATTGAAATCACAGCCTTGCAGCTTTGATTTGCTGCAGTTTTCACAGTTTGCTGCCTAAAGTATTACACAGCACCATTTTATATAAATTTAAAAAAAAAATGAACTTTGAAAAAAGACAAAATGTTAGCAAAGTCTTAGACAACATTATGGAAAATATTACTGAGGGCTTTTGAAATACCTACACTTGACAGATGAGAGTAACAGCAATGAAATAGTGGAATTTGACGGATGAACCTTCATTGACAGAAAAGAGATGAGGTCTTACGTGGTTCTCTCAAGCTCTCTGCCATGCTAAACCTTGCAGAGCCCATGTCCTGCTCCCAGATCTGCCATCTGCCACTGTTTCTCCACTTGGAAGGTAAAGCTTGACTTTCTTTGTAAAGTAATTTGAGTGATGCTTAGAGAATCATCCCAGCCTAAAACAGCTGTGACTTTGAGAGTTACATCTGTTAGCCTAGACTTCACTGCAGACAGTATTTTCTATTTAACTTTGTTTCTCGTAAATGCTGTGGAAAAGACAAGACCAGAAACAGCAGGAGTATGACATTGGACAAGTAGATACCAGTGATGAGCATGGAGTGCCTTGAAAAATACCATATTTCAAAGTCCAGATAAATATATGTAGAACAGTTTGGTGTACACCTTCTGACTCAGTCTCTGAAATATTTGCTACCATATGTGCACAGGCCATGTGGTGTTGCTCTTATGGAGTTAAAACATACTGAGTGGTAATTATCGGAGTCAATTTAATTAAGTATGTGAAAATTAGCAGCTATCATTTTTGTCTCTATACTTTCTCCAATATGCAGTGCTTACTAATTTGTATATGCCAAAATTAAGGCCTAGTAGATGGAAGCAGCCAAGATTTTGTAGTTCTCTCTTTGTTTTAATAAAGCCTGTCCCAAGACGTGACTCATATACTGCCCCCAAATCCCTTATGCCCTCTGACTAGGGAAGACATGACAACACTGGCAGACATTGGCAGCAGCCTCTTGATTGCCACAAGGCAACTAATTGCACAGGCCCTGGCAAACAACTTGACTTCTGCTGACTACCAACAAGCCCTGAGGGAAAGACTGCCAGAATATTTTGGCAGAACCACCATAAAACATGCAAGGGCCCCAGGCGGAGGATAAGGCATGAGCCTCTTCTTCCTCCCTCAGAAGCCGGGGCCACCTTGTCAGCTGCCCACCACCCTCTGGCTGCCCCTGCCATGGGGCACAGGGCTGGTGGCCCAGGGTGTGGTGCCCCACCTGGGCACTCAGGTGGAGCCCTGCGGCCTCTGAGCACTGGGAAGAGCCTGCCCCATGACGTGAACTGTGATTTGGGTAATCAGCCATAATTATAGTTAATGATAGCAGTGTCTGGGCACCCCTGCCAGAGTCGGGACCCCATTGTGCTTAGCATTGTGCAAACATTTAGCAGGCAAATTAGACACTGGAGTCAACGCACCTTCAGATACCTGGCGATCTGACAGCAGCACCTTAAAGGAGTGTGGAGATAAAGCTACCTGGCCTGCTCCAGCAGTCTGAAGGGAACTCTGAGAGATGGAGGTGTGTGGGTGGCTGCTCAGCTGTGAATGGTCCTGCAAGGCTGGTGAATTTTTTCTGGTGGAGACTCAAAATGTTGGGCAACTTTTTGTCAGCGTGAAACTGTCTGTGGGTTGAGGTTGACTCCCATAAATAGTGTCAGGAGTAGAGGACTGGGGTCACAGAGCTGGTGGGGGAAGAGTTCCCTGGTTAGCCAACTTACAGGAAGAAATATTATCTGTGGGAGATGGTGGTGTAGACTGGGGGCACTGATTTTCCAACCTCTCCTTCTCTTCACCTGTGACCTCTCAGTTAATCCAGTAGACAGGAGCTGAGGGCCAGGCTTTTATTCTTGTTTACCTTGTCATCTTTGTGTAAATAATTAAGCATTAATTGGAGCAGGGTTGAGTGTCCTGCATGTCACACCTTCCAGGAGAATGTTTTAACTAGCATGCCTGGAGTCATTCTTCACACTCTTCCTCCATGACTATCTGGATGTTTTATAAGAAATGGGATAGCTCCTAAAGGAGGAGCAGCCTCTTCCACAAAATACATACATAACAACTCCTGGGTTAAAGTTCTCACATGCAAAACTCTGCCTTGAACCAGTGGACACTTTAGACCTGCTCTAACACATTCCACCTCTCAAGTCACTGTTAGCCAGGAGTTTATAAATACATAGAGGTGTGTCTCTCCTGTGGGAGCTGTTCTGTTTATGTTAGAGTACTTACACAGTCATGTAGTAAGGGAGTGAAATGGCTTAAGGGCCATGACAGCGATGCCAGCCTGCTGGGAAATGGAGAATGGCCTTCAGTGTTGCTCTAATGAAGGGCAAGTTACACTGCAAAGTAAAGAAAGTGACTGCAGTATGCTATCTCAGAATATCCTCATAGACTGCTTGATTAATCACTGCTGAGAGAGAGAGATATTAAAACCTGCCTCTCAGTTTTTGCCCTGGTGTTAAAGGAGAAGGATACCAAAACATCCATCTGTAATATGTTCATGAATCTGAATAAAAGGAAATATTTTTTTAATGTGAGGGTGACAGAGCACTGCACAGGTTTCCCAAAGGGGTTGCTGAGTTTCCATCCTTGTAGCTACTTAAAAGCTGCCTAGACTTGGTCTTGGGCAACTGGCTCTTGATGGCCCTTGAGCAGGGGTGGGGTGAACCAGATGATCTCCAGAGGTTCTTTCCATCCTCAGCCATCCCAGGATTCTGTGGTCTGCCTCTTCAGTCCATTGAATCTTTCAAAATTTTCCAAAGTGAAATGTATCATTTTCAGTCAAATCAAACATTTCCTGTTGAATGAAATGACATTTTACAGGTTTTCTTTCCAGCAAGACCAATGAGATTATTCTAATTCCATTTTTATTCAAACTGTGATGTTTCTACTCTAAAACTTTTCAGTTCAGAAGCTCAACTGATAGAGCTTGTTATTTGCACAGTTCTAGGGCTGCAAGCTTAACTGGCACAAACAGCTCTACTGCTCTAATGAAGGGGGATTTTCAAAAGGACTTTTTGAAGCTCTGACTACAGACCAGATGCCTATTCAGTGTGGTATGTTGACTGGTAGCCTTACCCTGATCGTTAAAACAACAGTTCAGGCGTGCACGACGCTTTTGAGAGCAAGCCATGCAGTAGGACCCTGCCCTCAGGAGTTTTCAATATTATGCAGTCATTATAGAAAAGAGGACAGTAAAGCATGGGCAGGGTGTGTGTATGTGTATATGAATGCCAAAGATTTTTGCAGCAGGAGAAGATGACAGAAAAGGTTCCTGCCACAGAAACATCTTGGTTGCTTACATTTTTATTTTCTGTTAGGCAGTGCAAACTTTTCATTTCAGTGGCTCACGTGAGCTTGTCTGGGAACCGTGCTAAGGGAAAAAAGGAGACAAAGAGCACAGCATGGGACCAGGCAAGTATTCCTGCCACAGGGCAAGGACCGATGCCAGGTTTTCTGTGATTGGAAAGTGCCAAACTGCTGAAAAGTAAGGTACAGAACAGGGGACAGGAAGCTTTGGCAGGAAGAAGGCATGGTAGGTTTTTTTAAAAATTGTTTTATAGTTGTGGTAATTAAAAGAAAAATTGATATTCCATGTTTTTTTGCAGAATGGTAGTTGAGTACTACTTTACAGCCAAATTCACAGCACACTGCACTCTACTACAAGAATTGACTTTAGTGGGTTTTGGATCAGGCCTTTGGAACACAGGCCTGCAGCAGAGTCTGTCAGCCTATTAAAAGTGAAAAAAAAAATAAAAGGACCATGAATCAATCCTCCCATATCTGCTCCAGATTCTGAATCAAAACCATCCCTCGGTTCATCTGATTGCCAGAGAAAGGGGAAAAATGGAGAAAAAAAAGTCCTTCAGTGTCAGTGGAAAGATTTCTCATCTGCAATACCTCAGACTTCTTGGGAATTACCTGGCGTGTACCTTGAAGAAGTGCATTTCTTTGCTAAGATTTACAGTAAGTGCAGCTTATGTCTGCCAGCCTCCAGCACCATGCCCACACTGTGCTCAGAGCTGGGATTGCAGCACGTGAGATGGACTGAAAGCAGCTTTCATCTAGTACATGCAAGAGCCAGGAAGATGTGGTGGTTTAAGCCCTTGCTCCTTCCTTCCAAAACACATATGGAGCTCCTTTCATAGCCTGTGCAGCTGCAGATTCCCTGCCATGCTCTGGAAGCTGGCTAGAACATGGCCACACTGCTGTCACATCCCCAATCACTGAAGTGTCTACAGCGCCTTGGCAGTGCTATGGATGAAGCCTGTTTACCTAAGACAGAATCTTGGCCTGCCACTGCATATCCACCATTACTGCTCCACATCTTCGTGGAGTCACTCCTGGGTTACATAAATATAATTGAAATCAGAATCAGACCTGCTGATCCTCATTATTTTGTTGTTTTTCATATCAAGATGGCCGTCTTCAATCATCTACATGGCACACGAGGACCTGAACTACCAGGTGTCCCTGGTTTTATTTGTTATGAGGGTATTTACTGCTCTGCAGAAGCCTGTCACAGGTCTGTGCATGTCTAACTGATGCACATACATGATGCAGGTCCTGGCACAGTTTCATCCACAGTAAATCAAGACTCATTCAAGTTTTGATGATTGTAGCTGATCAGAGACCCTTTGCAGTCTTGCTTAATGGCCCCATACCTGTTGTAACTGAAGCTTTATTACCACATCACAGAAAACACGGTCACAGTCCCAGTCAAGAAAACAACATACGGCTTACAATGAATAATGTGAAACTACAATCTAGAAAAGCAGGGTGTGTCAGCTGCAGGTCACTATCTTTCTGTCACTCATCTCTTTCTGTTTTACATTTCCCTTTCGTGCATTTCCTTAGGTCTTCCTTTGCTCTCCACAGTCATCTTGTCTGAAGACTAACAAAGGATGGATGAATAGCAGAGCAAGTGTGAGTGGATTTTTAGGGGCAAAGTATGGCCGTCAAATGTGACAGAAATGGCAATGCTTCTTTTTCTGCTTGGCAACAGGCAGGGCTGGGACATTTAGAAAGTTGTGATGATGAAAGTGTTTGGAATGGTGTTTTTCTAAGCTATTGTGTTCAGCTCAGCTGCAACAAATTATAGAGAAATATAATGAACTAACTAAATAAACAGTGTCGGCAAGGTAGATGTTGGACGAGATGCTATGATGTTGGATAAATAATAGGAGATGAAAACTTAATTATAGGCCAGATTGTTTCCTTCCACTGAAAGAAGCGCTTGAGTTCCCCCTGCAGAATTTTCACAGGTTTCTCCTGCTCTTTGGGTGGGATTGTAGGACTTGTGACAACCTGTTGATACCCTCAAGAACGTTCAGACACCTGCTTACTTACAGGAATTTTTCCCCTCTCCTTTCATTTTTCCAATCCCTTCAGCTTTGTGACCGCGTGATTTCAACCGAGATATTTTGCTGAAGCATTTACCTGTAAATCCTCTTCCTGAACTCCTTTTCTGTCCTGGGTTATCATGCTGTGGACTGTGGAAATGTTAGAGCTGCTTGTTAACTTTTACCTGAGCTCCTTATGGTACCATGAACAGATGGGGTAGATTAAAGCCCTCTACTCATAGACTCATAGACTTGCTCTACTCATAGACTTGCTCTACAATATTTATCCTTCCTTTCTGTACTGATCTTCAACTTCAAGAGCTCCAGGCCAGCCTAGGGTAACCCTGGCTGCCTCATTGAGGTGGGTCAATAGCATCAGATGTGAGCAGAAACACATGACGTATGTGGTCTTCTGGATTAGAAGACATATGATTTTATTGACAACAGACTTCATAATAACAAAACAAATTCCTATGCAGCAGGAGCTGACATGGCCATTTAATTTTGGCTACACAATCCTTTGCTTTCACGATTTTGTTAAGCAGAGCATGGGGATTTGTCAAAGGGTTCTAAAACAAGTGTCTGAATGCCTCCCCGAGTTGGTATGAAGAGTCATTTTGAGAGGTAGTTTCAAACTTGCTTGCTCAGCTCATTCCCCATAAAGTTTACCCAGCCCATCATCTACACCCACACCTACATGGTGTTCCATCCCCATTAAGACAAATCAAAACAAATCAAAAGAAAATTACACATAATGAGTGGGAAGACTCACTTTCTCCTCTTCATCTTAAACTGCTTGCAATCATCTTGCACAAAGAGGTAATACTTTTGATATGCATTCTAAGGATGAGCAAAAGGCAAAAAATTATGACTTTACACAGCATATGTATGCATAGAGCTCTCAGACTTCTGTACCTACGGGACCAATCATTCATTGTCTCAGAGGTGGAACGAAGCAAAGTCCTGTGCAAGCAACACTCTGAAATGGATATGTTGAATGGATGTTTCTTCCCAGAGCAACTGTGTAAGAGTTCATAGAGGTCTGAATAGTTAAAACAGGTGGTTGTGAAATTAAAACTGATTTTAAAATAATGGCTGAAGTGCAACTACCAGAAAACTCTATTTCTCCACCTTTTTGCAGACATTCTTCCCTACTGAGTGATTTCTGCCAGATTTTATCTTTGCCTCCCATCACCTTCATTTGGCCCACATAACTGCAAATGATTGGTTTGAAAGATAGTCTGTCTTCTACGGCATTGGAGGAACTCCACCCAATCTAGGCCTAACTTTAAAATCCAGGCCTCAAACTCATCACAGTTATACAATAAACTGACTGAAATGAAATTTAGGCTATGCCTAAAATATAAAATATCTAAGTGATTGTAACTGAAGGCAGAATGGAAGAATAAATATTGAATACTTTGTAGAACTCAAAGATGGGGTGCATTTCTAGGCAGCTTCTTTGCAAAGACAGAGAAAAAATTATGAGACAATGTATGTGATTTGAAGGGGGAAACCTGAGGGATATTTAGTGATGTTCTTACATGTCAAGATGACGCCACTGAACTGACATGGAAGAAAAAACATTTCTTAGAAGAAGATTAAGTCAAGACTAATATTCAGCTAAGCAATCATGTATTTTGAAAACAAGGACAAAAAATTTAAACTTGCCATAAAATCTGCACAGAGTCTTCCCATGGAGTCTTTGCTGATGGCAATAATTCTCCAACTTGAAATAACATTAATTTGACTTTCAGAGCAGTAAGATTTTTGCAGCATTGAGGCCTAAAAACCCCCCAACTTTGTAAAAATAAATTGAGAGTGACTACTCTTGTGGATCAAAGAGATGCAGAAAGCACAATGGCATTTTTCTGTGTCAATTTCTGATAAAGAATTAAAATGTTAGACCTGCACATTGAAAATAAAGCTATTTAATTCTTTTTTTAAAAGACAACAAGCTACAACCTGAGAAAGGGTTTGCCTCATCACACTGGGTAATCAGAAAAGCATATCCAATCATTTGCTATTTGACTATTTTGTCTACAGTTGTACTGAGTTTACTACCCCAAAGCACAGAACAGTTTCCATCTCTGATATTCTACATATGTTGACTTTAAAGAGACAGCCTACTCTGAAAATTTGCTCTTTCAGTTGCTTTATGGGTGACTGTTGTGATAAAACCTTGGCCAAATTCTCTCCCTCACACATCTGTGATAATTGCCTCATCCTCTCCTGGTCCTGCCAGCCTTATGGCCCATTCAGTGCTTGATTATTTCTGCCCATGGATGCAGCAGAGAAGGAGATAGGAATGCTTAGATCTTTTGCACATATGATCCAAATGCTTCCCTTCTCCCTCCGCTATTCCTGAGTGCTGTAGATTTGTATAATGTCCTTCAGATGTCAAGGCCCTTTGGGCAATTGGCAGCAAGTCAGAGATGGTGAACCTGTGAAGAAGCAAAGAGCTAAATCCCTTCTTCTTTCACAGTTTGCAAACACCTCTCTCTTTCTCTCTCTCTCTGATCTTGAGTCCTGAGGTTTTCTTTGCTGTGGTTTGAACTACAGTTTAAAATGTTTCAATTGTCATCTTGCATTGTGATGCATCACATGGTGTCCCAGCCACAAAAAGGCCTAGTAATTTGGTTTCATCCTGTCACTGATTTTGATGTGTCTGGTGCAGCTGGATGTGGTCATGTCACGGGTTCCAACATTATCTTTAACAGGAAAACAAATGTCAAGAGAGAAATACTATTGTCTCACAATTAGTTTTAAACAAATCAGACTTTGGAGAACAGTTAAGATTCCCAGGTCTGTATGCCTGTACAAGGAAGTTTAGGATAAACTTTACATTTAACATGTGTAGTCATTCCTAGGGGGAAAGAGGTGCAACCCTGGGACTTCACATGGAAGAGCAGAGCATCTGATAATGCAGTTCTCAGGTAAAACCTCTCTTTAAAATCGCTTTGTGTATGGCAAGGTAGACTACATCTTCCACCACCCGTTTTCCAGAGCAGATATTTACTATTTGCTGTGATTGGTAACAGACACTTTGCACTCTCAACCTGATTTGACTGGAGTTGAAGATGGTCTGCCCCAATTTGGGATGTTTTTTCTTCTTGAATAAATAAGAATGAAAGGGAAACAGCAGAGCAGACCTACTGCCAGGTCAGATATGTTAGGGTTGGGGGAGATTTTTAGCTCCAGCAATGAAACAGGTTAACAGATTTACTTGCCTTGGTTAGAGGAAACAAAATGGAAACTCTTGTTGTGAATCCTCCCTTTAGCCTTTTCCTGGTGCTTTCTCTGCTTCTGCAGCCCTCTCACTCCCACAGAAAGAGGACTATTTCCAGGTGTACTGCCAGAGGAACAATGGTGAATTCTCTTGTTCAAATGAGAAAAAAGTTATTTTCTAAGAAAGATGAGAAAGAAAGGATGCTGTAGCTTTCACTTTTTTTCTTTTTAATAAAGAAATGAACCATGGGAAATATATAGATAACAACTAGGTTAAATTTATCAACACTCTCCAGTCCTTTAACAGACAGAATTAGTTTTCAGTTCGCCAATATTATGCCTTGGTTTGTATAACACAGGATCATGCAGACTATCTGGCTTCATCCTTTGGAAGCAGATGTTGCTTGTCTTCATAATTCTAATAACCATGTTGTCCAAAGGCTCATTTGGGAAGAAGCAGCAAAGTGGCACACATCCCATGAGTGCTTTTACTTCAATGTTTACATATTATTTACATAAAATGGGATAGAACTGTCATTTGGATTTTGTTTAATCTCATTGAAAAGTAATTTCTGTGGATTTGCTGTTCTGGTAAATGAGAAAACCATATGAGGAAATTCATATGCCAAGGAGGTTTCATTAGAATCTAGTCAGTGGATATGTCCTGCTTTCAAAAGAGTCCTGGACTCCTCCAACCAGGGGATCTCAGCTTCTCAAAAAAGAGTGCCACTAATAATAACAAGATTTTCTAAAGGCTTGCATGTTTCTTGGCTAAAGGTAGCCAGTGTCAATATTTTCCATGACCAGATAAATGAGAAAATATTGCCTTGGATTCCTGTTTTAGTTAGCACATTGTGAAACAACTTTTTTTCTTCTTCATCTGGAAGAAGCTTAATCAATGTGTTGGAGCCAAAATAAACTTGCTTGGGAAAATCAGATTTGGACAGGCATTCAAAAGTAGGCATTTGGACCTATCCTTAATGCTATCCTATTTTCAAAGAGAAGCATGAAATTTTCACATTTCTAACCAAGAGCTGAATGAAAAGTATCATAAAATCATTTCCTATATATTTATTTGGATATTTGCATGGATTCAATTCAGCAATGTTGATCTTCTATTGTATTGAATCAGTGGGAAGCACATACATTGTGGGGCTGAAATTTACAGAGACATGTAGAGTATCCTTTTAGTAGACTTTATTAAATCAGTGCAAGAATCTTTTGTCCCTTTGGAAGCCACACCATTTCACTTTGTAGAGGTGAAGGTTTTGATTATTTGCATTTTTCTTTCTACCAGCTTGTTGTAGGTTGATGCTACCTCTTAGCCCCTGGTAAAAATGCTCATGTAAGCTTTGTACAAATAGACATCAGTTTCATTAGAGATTTTTTTTTTAGTCAGTATGACACAAACACTGAGACAATTGACTGCAAGGACTGATATTTGCCAAAAGTTACTAGTAAGGATAATCTTAAAATCAAATTGTTATGTTTGTACACAACAAAAATCGTGCTGGAAGTATTTGTCTTCTTCTCCTATGAGACAAGAGAAACAATTCCAAGTGATTTATTTGACCATTCAAAATAACACCAACCCTGACTCAAATATATCAAGTATTCAGGCTAGGCTTTTTTTTTTAATCCTATATTTTAAAACATATGTCATGAGGGAGCACTGAATGAGCACTTCTGAATCATTACTATCAGTGTTTGGTTTTAATAATTCTGAGAGCAGAATAGAAACAAAATCTATCAGATTGCAATGTCATGATGAAAAATTTGGATCTGCTTACTAAATAATCCTATTACCTCCTAAAATTAGAAAGAAAAGTAAACTGAAAGCCATTGCCCTCCTGCTTTTATAATCACTTTAGATGGCTTGGAAGTGACTTACTGAGAAGCAGTGGTGAAAAGAATAGAAGAATGTGATTCTTCCCTGTCAGGGAGGCACAGCAGAAAAGTGAGATTGGCAGACTAGAAGATATCATATTTCTCAGCCTCACCTTATTTTGAGACAAAGGTGGCAAGAGGACAAAATTAAGCTTTTTTCAGACTATTTTTAGAATTCACATTGCTAATTCATCTGTGTTAAAAATAGGCAAATGGTTATTTACACTTTTATTGGCAGTAAAACTTATGTCTGAAGCCAGTTTTCCCTGTTATTTTACAGACTACAAATACTTCCACATTCTTATTACTGAAGATGTAAAAGCATTGATAGGAACATTTGAAAGCTATTAGGGTAATTTACAGAATTAATGTGGCTGTGCTTTGAACCTTATTAAAATGTATTAGATCCTACCAACCAAATTGGAGTGAAGGGCACAAAAAAATGACAAAACAAGAAGGGTTGTCATCAAGAAAGTGACAGAGCTGGCAAGAACAGGAAAACCAGGATGACTGAAAATGCAGGAAGGCTTCTTTCGGCCTGCTTTTTTGGCATTTTGCAGCTTCACTCAGACTGGCACTTTAGAGCTGATTATGAATATGAAATCCCTTCTCACTCCCAAGGTAACTCAACTCTTCTTCACATCAATGCATTTTTCACAATGCTTCAAAATATTCTAATGTCCTAATGTCATTGTCAGATGTAAAAGTCTCCTTTAGAAACAGGTGACTAATAGTGGGAAAATGAATGAGTTTTGAGGGCACAGTTGGTGTTTTGTGTAGTTCGGGTTCTGCTGCGCAAAACAAAGGCTAAAACCAATGTAATTTAGGAACTGGAACAAAGACCTTTCATTCTTCCTTCAACCTGGATATCAAACAAAAGAGATTCTTCCCTGAATTCATATTTTCACTGGCAGCCAGGTCCACAGCGTGTAACACAGTGCAGTCCGAGGCTGCCTGGCCACTGTGTGTGTACAACAGGAAGGTTCCAGTCCTGCAGGTGGGAACGCCACATGTCCAATCAAGCTTGAATTAACATAGCTCAGGTTCATTGTGTCATAGGTGTTGCCAGTGTGTCTGATGCATCTGCAGGTGGACGTGTCACAGCACAAGTTCACGCAGTATGACGAGGCAATGCAATAAGCTATATTATTACAAGGGTTATGCAATGTTCTCAGAACCAAAGAGAATAAATCTAGTATTGAAAAACACTGCAGGATGTCTTGTTTGATTGTTGCTAGCCTTTTAAATTTACTCTCTATTGGGATTTTTCCACTTACAGATGAAAATGCCTGTTTCAGCAACATAGTTCTAAAACAACCAAGAATGAAAAGTGTTGGGTTTTTTCTCTTAATGAAGTCCCTCAGTCCCCTTCCAGCAAAGGAAGACCTGTCTGTCAGAAACAATTCACACACCCCTCTTTTAAATCCATGGCCTGTTTTTACTTGTGTTGTTCAGGGTTCTTCAGTCTTTATTTAACAAGGTTACGTAAGGAGAGGTGGAGGAGGAGGTAGTATATGGTACTGGCAAGGGAGTAACAGGCTATTTACGTGTCCTTTGTTTAGCAACAGGGCAGTTTAGGTAACCTGAGTTAGCTTGTCTTACATTAATGAACACATCTGATTTAGGGTTCCAGCTGAGGGGTTGTAAGGGTTTGTTGTTCCTCAAATGGCTCCAGTGGCTGCCTCTTCAAGACATCCAAACCATCTCTCATGAAATTTTGTTGGTGATAAAAATCCTTGGCACCAGTAGGACCATTTGCTTCTTTTTTTTTCCAAAGGTGTAGCCACAAAGCCTCATTGTCAACAACATGGTGCAAAAATAGCAAAGGCATTCTTCCCTAAGGGGAACAGACTGCAAGGAGTAGGACAAAACCAAGCAGAGGCAAATCATGAACGATTATCAAGCAAATTTCTTAATAATGATTTCTATTGTGCTGTAGATTATACTCTGAAGAGCAGGGTCAGAACTTTCTGTTTCGCAAGCACGAAAATTCAACTGGGCAAACCACTTAAATTTCTGTATGGGAGAGAATAACTGACAGGAACTTAACTGGAATGGCCAGCTACTGAAAGTCTTATTCTAATTTCTAGAGGCCTACCAGATATCATTTTTTTCAGATTAGAAATCCAGAAACCAATAAAAAAATCAGTCAGCTGTGGATTCAGATGGGAAGTGTACTAGGGAGTGAACCAAGAGCTCGCCAGAGTTAGCAAGTCCACACTCGCTGTGGGGGGGACAATTTTACTCTGCCAGAAGAGTGCCTTTTTGTGGTTTAGCTCAGCCATGTGTCCCTAGGGGTACTATTATAAAAGAGCAATGGTGGAATGCTGTGTGTGGAATAGTTATTGCAGAATAATTATTTCAGGCTGTTATTCTTTGTAGAGAAGCCTTACTACTATATTTTGACAATAAGATGCACCTAAACTGATCTCTTTTACTTGAAGCCTAAGGAGCTTTTCGATTTGCACAGGCAGAGTAAGGATCTAATGAGAAGTTAGTGTTGTAAATACTTACCAAAGCATACTGCCGTCTCAGAAAAAAAAAGAGTAGCAGGAGCTACATAATGCAGATGCATTTATTTTACATATGCACCAGCATTATTTACTTCCAATCCTAAGTTTAGACTCTTAACCGAGGTACCAGAGGCAGTGGGGCATACACCCACTCTGACTCTCTATAGCACACTACTCAATAAACTTTTTCTGAGCTTGTCTGGCTAATTTTACAGTTGTTTAATAACATACAACAAAGCCCTGCTCAGCAGGAATCTGTTTTCTGGCCCCATGTCTCCAGCTCTCAGAGAGATGAGGATTTCTCCTGAGAGTTCCTGCATGAATGTAGTGTGTGTCATTTTTGGGGGGGTGGGGTGGGTCTTGGGGAGGCCTGGACAAGTTTCAAAGCCTGCTCCTGTGAGCTGGATGACCATCTGGCATCACCTCTCCATTGCAGCAACTCAGGTTGCTAGAGGGAGTATATGGGGGAGGTGTAGAGTTGGGCAAGACTTAAGCAGAGCTCTATGTCTGCTGGGTACCTCCATGAGGTGTCTCAGGTGGGGCGGGGCAGGTCCAGGGCTCACATACCAGAGGCATTAGAATGTGCATGACACTGAGGGAGCTCTTGGATATTAATGACTGAATACTTTTCTTTTTGTTTTTTGGTAATGTACGTTAAAGAAATTGTTCTGACATACCTTGTTTTAGTAAGTATTTGATGATGATAGATAAATGTCTTATCTGAAGTGGAAGGGGTGCTTTATGGGAGTAGCTTGATACTGTTTTGGTCAAAATTAACTTTTTCTCCTGCCCACAAATTAGAGAAATGCTTCCATTTAAATATTGCATCTCCTAACCAGCCCCACAGGAAAGAGGAAATCTTTGTTTAAGGGAGGATTTATGCAATCTCTGGTTCTGTCAATCATTAAAAAATAAATAAAATGTTTGTGAAAGCTGGGGAAGTAAAAGTTTCAATGTATTTTTGCAGTATTTTAAAAAAATTCAGATTTTAATCAGCTTTCAAGTGGACAACACTATCAAATAGCAAAGGGTCATTTTTGCAACATTGCATGCAATAAATTCCCTATTCTTTTCTTGATTCCTTCCCATTACACTAGAATTTTTAGTATGTATAGCCAGAAAGAGGAAGGGAGATATTTTTTTAATGCATCTTCTCCAGGAAATTGGGGAGACTTAGAGACTGAAACTAGAAAACATCAATGGGTGGGACCAGGAAAGTCAACTGAATGCTGTATTATCCACTACGCTTTCATCCTGCCCTTCTGTCAAATAGGGCAGGATGAGAGGCAATGAGTTGGCATAATGTCTGCGGTCAAAAGTTGAAAGCTGCCAATTCCTAGAATTTTGATTCTTAAACTTATTGGCTCATGTTGAAAGTGTTTTAGGAAAATGACTATAGGCTGGGAAACATTTGATTTCCCTTTTTTCTGGAATTAAAACACTGTCATTTGAGCATTTTGGCTTCTGAACATACGATGGAGAGGGTTTTTTGGCCTAAACTGGCACCTGCCACCCTCACAGAAAGAGATTTCAGAAGGCTCTTGTCTGGGGAGGCTTTGAGGGGAGCAGGGTGGAGGGAAAGAGTCTATTAGCAGCACAAACAGCAGAGCCTGTCTTGGCAGCTGCTTTGGCTGTCGGGTCCAAAAACTATGGGGTCTTCTTGCCAGATTTCTATTGCATGACAGAAAGGGCAACTGCCAAAGTCAAAGAGAAATACCTGCCAGAGCAGCCCTGAGGTTTGTTCTCTGTGTTGAAATGTTGTTACCACTGGTGCTAGTGGGATTTACTCCTTGGTATGGTGAATGAGATTTAGCTACCCACAATTGTCTCCTGGGTGGTACGGCTGTGCTATGGACTTTGGTTGGGCCTGAGATTAGTTTCTGGATTCAAAACAAATGCTCTTTCTCTGACTGGAGTGTATATTTAATCACTGTAAGAAAGGTTTGTCCTAAATGCCAAGATCAAATATGTTTCAGTGAGGCAGTGGTGAGAACATCCCATTACATCTGTCCCACTTTAAATATACTTGAGGGCAGGTCAGATATTATTTTAATTTGCAAGGTTGTTTGCTCTGTTTACTAAAGAGCAATGCTGTCCTTTAATGATTGGAAGCTGAACACTAATGTAAGCAGAACTGGAATGTCAGATGATGTTGAAACCTGATTATACAGCTTGTACTTTTAGTTTCATAATTAAAATTTTATAGGCTGAAAATACCTATTCACCCTATCTACTGTAAATGCAATAAGTGAATGTAGGTGGACTGGATCTTTATTAACCACTGAATGATGGGTTGCGTTCACACTTGTACCTGAGCCAAACCTTAGCTCCTGTACTCTGAGGACTGACAGAGGGTGTGATTGCTCTCTGTTATTATAGCTGGAGGTTAATACAGGTGAAGGAGCAGTTTTTAAGATCAAAATGCAGAGGGAGTTGTCAAACAATTTGGTATAAAAATCAGAACAGACATATTCTGGATGAAGTACCTCAGGCGAGTGAGATTCTGAACCACGTTTCTAAATGAAGGTGTAGGTGCTAAACTGCATCTCATTTTAAACCTGGATCTTATTGTGCTCACAGATATATCATATTGGCTTCTGATGGCAGTAGGGTACTGTGCACAGAGTCTCCAGCAGCTCAGATGACATGCCTCTGCTCTTTGAGTTCTATGTATCACCTCTTACGTGCAAAGGCACTAGCACTTTTCTGGATATATATTTTTTAGTACAAGCAGCTCTTTAATCTCTTTCTCTGAGAAACCGTCATGGTTTAGGAATGCTATTCCCCAATTAGTGTTCCTACTGAAACACTACAGCCCAGGTGTTGCTCACTTATTGCTCTCTTCTCATTCTGTATTGGGATGGAGAAGAGAACTGGAGGCAAAAAAAAGGTAAAGATCACAGGTTGAGATAAGAACAATTTATTAGAAACTGTGATGAAGTAAGAAAATGGAGCGGTAACAACAGCCATACTAATGATAGAGTGCTCAAGATGAGTGAACAATACACGTGAGTGCTCACCACACTGAACCTTGTGCCGCACAAACCCACATGCCCCCAAACCCAGCAACACTTGAAGGAACACCACCCCTTCCATCCCCAAGGCACATAGCATGAATACAACAACCCCGGGTTATCCCGGCTGTGCCCCTCCTGGTTGTTGCAAAAATTAACCCTGTCCTGTCTGAAACCAAGACAGAAATGTATACTGAGTTTTATGGACATGATACAGAAGGAAGAATTAGAAAGGGACCTGTTTGGGAAATGTCAATTTTTTTTTCTAAAATAAAGTCCTGTTTTCTTAAGCTTCATAGAGCCAGGGGTATTTTTTAAGTCTCTTGGGCCTTCAGTGTATCAGTGAATGAAGTGTGCTACAGAAAGAGCCAGAGCCAGCTGTTCAGCATGCAAACAATTTTTATCTAACAAGTGGTATTGTTTATCTGCTTGTATATGAGTTTCACCTGTAAAATAACAGGTCAGTGAAAAAAAACAACTCAGTAATGTAAATTCATAAATTCCCAATTTCCCAATTCTGTGATATAAACTCCACCTACACAGCGATTCCACCTGTTCCTTTCTCGTTTTTTTGACCTGCATAATAGTGCTAGGTTTGTTTCACTTGTGCTTGGCACAGAGCACACTGCAAAATGCCTTTGCCAGAACTCCCATGGGCCTGGGGCCAGGCAGAGCCTGTGAGTGACATCTCAGCTCTGCTCCAGCTGTTGCCAACCATCCACAACGTCCAGGCCAGTCTGCCAGCCCAGGGTTGGCACTTGCAGACTGCAGGGATGGTTCAGCCATGCTCTCTCCACACACATGTCCCTCTAGCACACCAGAGCCTGGGAGCAGATGTTTGCAGCAAAATTCAAACACAGCAGGAGCCGCAAGCTGGGCCAGCAAGTGCAGCAACTTGTCTTCTGCAGTTTTTCTTCCCTTTCCTTCAATAAATAGCAATAACAGAAAGTCCAGTCTATCTGGTCTAAACAATATACACTTTGGTGTTTTCCAATTTCAGTGGCACACCACTCTCTTCAGCAAACCACAGGCTGTGATTTCTAGCACCAGTATGCATGTCTGTGAGTGAAACTCTTCTAAGCAATGTCTCCTGAAATATCCATGCACCAGGGAGTGAATGGACAAAATTGATTCAAACAGGTAAGCCAGATGGGTTTTGTTGACTTTCCTCTAAGACACAAAGGGAATCTTAAGGCACTATGCCTGCTATGGGGAAAAAGGGCTGTGTCCTAATCCCAGTAAGTCATTGTAAGTGTTGTTTATGCATTACGGGGATAGACAGCTGAGGTCATAGTAGAAAAAGCATCAATGACAGATCTGACAGAGCCAGAGGATTCTTTCTTCTCCCTTTCCTTGGATGTTTTTCTTCCTGTGACCTTGCCTTCAGACCATTCAGATTTATTTGAGCACAGTTTTCTACCAGTTGCCACACCTCTAAAACAACACTCAGACTGGCTGCCAGTGCCTCTTTGCACGCTCCATACTGCAATGCCCAGTTAATGAGTGGGTATGTGACCTTCCTTCCTTTCAGTGCTAGAGCTGTTTCACAATCCTGAGCAAGGCAGGTCCCTGCCAGGTGGCCTGTCATTTTCGGAGAAAGTATTCCTGGGAACAGCAAGGCAGAACAGGTATACTGTTCTTCACCTCGCCTTGTGGTCTATTCCAAGCAGGAAAGCTGGCACTAGCAAGTGTTTCCAGAGAATTGTACCACGCTGGCTCTAGCAAAGTGCCAGCTCATCCATGCTTCAAGTGCCACAGATTCGCCTGCTGCTTGAGTAATCCACTGCCACCTCTGCACCTCTGCATGGAAATCTTGTTTGCAGTCTCTTGTAGAATGCTGTGTAGGAGATTTCCCAGACACATGGGGAGTGTCCTGAGCTGAAGCCAGTCTGGGCACACTTGTCACTGAGAACCCACCTGAGGAGATGCAACTGGGAGATGAGGACTGCAACTTCAGTCATCCTCCCCTTGTAAAGGCAGTAGGTGAACTGAAAGTGATAATGAATCAAAGCAAGCAAAAAATGTAGCATTTCTACCTCTTCCCTCTGCCTGTTTCCAACATTATATATCACTTTTATTTTTAAGTAGTAGGCTAATCAGTCTCCTTCACATTCAACAGGCACTTCATCCTGTAGGAAATGCTCAGGCTCGGTATAAGTGAAACTACGTGATTGCTAATAAGCAGCTCCACCAGTGCTTGCCTGAAGGTACCAGAGTAGTCAGTGTTACTAATAAAGTTAATTACTCCCACTACAAGAGAAATTAGTCAGGGGGAAAAATCAGCATGTATGAACAAGATGATTAGCTGCTGGTTTCACTTTTGCAAATACATTTAATCTACTGTAGTACTTTTATGCTGGTTAACCAGAGTCACAAGGTATCAACATGCTCCCTCTTCACGAGACAGCAGAGAAAAAAATTACAAAAGAGTCGCCTCTGCTTTGGGCTCGGTCTGACAAACTGTGAATGTACCCAAAGCCCTCCGCACTTTTTTCGCTTTTAATAATTAGCGCCATTTCTCTCCTAATCATTGAACTGTGGTCTGGAGGTAAAGCATCTCATAATTAAAAGCATCTCTATTGTGGAGTTTTCCCAGGAAAAAAATCTTCTCATCACCACCAGGACATCCCAATTCACTTTGTGGTGTCTCTAATCTCCATGCATGTGAAATAGCAAGAATTCCCACCTCTCCATCAGGCATGAGTTTTCATTGACTTCTGTGACTGTAACTGATTAATCTTCTAGGAACAACGCAACAGCTGGATTCAGATTTACTCTGCTCTATTTTCTGATTGGGGTGTGAATGAGATAACACAGAAGGAGCCATCACAGAAGTGTTTGATTTCTAGGTGCTTTTTATGGTGAAGATCTCAATTATTTTTTTAAAAAAATTTAAATACAGAAAATAGAGACAACGTGCCCTTCAAACAATAACATCTTCCTTCCCTGGGGGTTATATAACTGAAAAACATCAAAGACTGCTCTGAGACATTGCGTTCCACACAGGATCTGCATATGTTGTAAGAAGTACCAATTATTTCCAGTTCTTGTGGTATTTTTTTGTAATGTGGATACCATCCAACCCAATTCAAACAGGGCATCAGGCAAGCATTGGATGACGAAGCTTCTATTCATACTTATCATTAAGGACAGGAGAAGGGAGGGAAAATGATTAGTGGCTTCCCATTTCATTCAGTCATTGATTTACCTTTCCAGATGGTTGTTTTTCATTTGGCTTTTGGCATTTCTGTGTGACATTTACCGCAGCTATCTTGTTCACCTCACCATCAGAAAGGAAAATTGACACAGAGTGGCCAGGTAACCAAGAACAGAAATCTGACATGGAACTCCTCAAACCTGCTTGCTCGGAGAAACTCTTGCCTGTAGGCAGTTCAGAAAGAGCTCAGGAACCTTCGGATGTTGGAAAGAGTACATGTTCTGCATGTGGATAGTTTGTAGAAAAAGAAAGACCACTTAATGTGTTTTAAAATTAACTCTTGAGATGGAATTGTGTACTGGTGGTAAGATGAACCACTATACAACCTATGATTAAATTTCTGAATTGTTCAGGAATTATATTGGTAATTACTGTTTCCATGGAATATTTTAAAAAGTCTATTTTTTACATATAAATCTATTAATCAAAAGAAAATGAGTATACTTTTTTGAGAGGAACTTCAATTCTTAGAAAAAGTAGACTAAATTTGCATTTACAGTGAGTCAGATTTCCCCTTTTCCCAGACTAATATGAAGTTATGTGCTTTGCAGTGCTCTGTCTCTCCTTTTCACAGCCAGTGCTTTCAAAATATTCTGGTAGGAATGAGAATCTGCTCTGATTTGTTTTATTTATTTCTGTGTGCCTTCATGTTGATTTTTGGTCTCATTTATTTTCTTCTTCTTTCTCTTTCCCACAGTTTCTGTCTTTCACAGACTCCCATTTTCTCACTGTCAGTACATTTCTCCTTTTTATTGAGTATTTGAATAGATAACAATAAAATAACAGACTACCACCATCCATAACTACCAGCCCTTCCCACAGAATCAGAGATTAATTGAATAATGCAGTATGGAAGGTATCTCTGGAGGGCACCTCATCTATTAGACCCCCATTTTGAAGAGCACCAACTTTGACATTAGGCCAGGTTATTGAGGGTTCTGTCCTCCTGAGTATGTCAAAGGAGATACAACCACGCTAGACAGTTTGTTCCAGTCTTTGAATCCTGCATAGCAAAAAAGTTTTTGATCAGACTAAACACTTGAATGAACTAAAGAGCTTGTGGCTAGAACAATGGGAGTGTCATTTATGATGTATAACAAATCCTATCGTATGAGACAGAAAAACAGTTTCATTTATGCACTGTGAGCTTGGTGGAGTTGAATTCTTACCTACAGGAAGTGCTTTGAAGGTTGGGCTAGGCTAGTTTTGCAAGAACTACTCCAGGCATTCTATCTTTGGAGCTCCATTTCTTTTCCTCCCATCCCTGCAAACCATGGAAGAGGATCAAGATCAACTCAGACACTGGGAAGTTTTTCAGGATTTTTGTCATTCCTTAATCACTCATAGAACTGATAGAGCCCAGGATTGCAGAAGGATTCTTGAGCAGTAGAAACCTTGATGTTAAACAGGAATCAGCTGCGACACACCTTGATGATAGGGTGGAGATAATTTGTTTTGTTATTAATATTTGACATTCAGGTTCATCATGCAGCAAAGGCAACCACACAGCCTGGAAAAGAGGCTGCAGGCGGCACAGAATCTTACTCATGCATTGCACAAGGGTCACATTTGCATCCAGATCCTCGTCTGGTGATTAAAAGGAGCATTACACAACCCAGGAACAGAGTGAGTGTGCTGTTGGATGACACCCAACCTCTTTCTTCCCGAGTTCTGTCATGATCTCTCCTCCCCAGCTCTGCACAAATGGACTGGGGATGTTGCGGTGCCTCTCACCACAATGAGGTGGTTTGTCAGTGGACAGACCCAGCCCCAGCCCTGCTGATCTTCCCACCACGCTGCCTGTGGTCAGGGCTCTTGTGGCAGTGTGGCCGTGGCAGGAGATCCCGATGGTGCAGCGTGCACTGGGGAAGGGCAGCTCCACCTGGGGCAGGAGCAGGGTGTCATTAGGAGTGCCCAGCCCGCTCGTCAACAGCCTCTGGCCGCTGAACACAGCTGAGTCATGGCACTCGAATGAAAGTAGTTTTGTTGTTGTTTTGTTCTCTCCAGCCTCTGAAAAGTGCACCTCACCAGGAAGGTAGGTGACTGTGTCAGGCTAGACTGACTCCTGTGCTGGAACCTGGTCCAAGAGCAAGAGTTTTCCTTCAGGCCAGGAGCTCACTGTCCATTCAGGTAACGACACCACCTCATGTGCGCTGTGCTGTGAACCACTGGACGATGGAACTCAGAAGCCCTTTTGCCTTCCTCCCAGTGTGACTCCGTTTGGCTTCACTGTGAGTCCTTGGGTGGTTTTTCCAGCAGATTCAGAAAGTCAAGCGTCAGAGTCATACTGCCAGAGGCTGCAATAACAGCACAGATGCCATATCTGCAGAAGCATGTTCCCAGGCATGGTGGCAAGCTGGCACAGAGCAGGCTGCATCCATGCTGACAGACTCCCTCAGCCTCCAAAATGGGGCAGGACATAGTAGTGGATGGAAAGAATGTGTTTGATTTTTTGTTTTGTTGTCAGAGCTCAGTGAGGTTGTGCAAGACAGGTTTCACCAGATCCAAAGTCCCATGGTTTCCCTTCTGGTACTGGTCTTAAGGGGTGTTAAAGAAGATTTTTTTGGTTTTTGTCCCAGCACTCTGAATGTTAAAAAGTAAGAGATATGCCTCTCAGCTCTAGTAGTCAAATCACAGGAAAGTGCCTGCCCCATTCCTCATTTTGTGTCCTGCTTCATACTACAAACAATAATCATTACAAGTTGCACCTTGCTCGTCCTCTTTACTTTTCCCTATCAGCTTAGACCATAATTGCCATTCCTTCCCCCTAATTACTCCACCCTGGCTTAAGGTGCAATGAATGGCCTTTGTTTGGCAAATAAAGGGTAGGCAGAGCTTTGAAGGAACACATTGTTGCTATGGGGATTCACCCAAAATTATGTAGTTGGCTCTTCTAGATTCTGTAAAAGCCAAGGCTTCAGTCATTTCCAGCAGGCAAGTCAGGAGACAAATCCTGTCCTACAGATAGAATATCTGACCCTCTGCTGTATAAAGGGGAAAAAAAGGTACATAAATATTTCATTTTCAAGTTGTAATCAATACCAAATAAAAGTTAGTACATGCAGTATAAAGGTAGCCTTTATGTCATCTTTTAAAAAGTTTTAGGCATATCAGATGTGTATTTTAATGCTCTCAGGACTCGGTTAAAATTGTTTGTCATAGCTGTGGCATTTTAAAATTTGAGGATGCACAAATAATTTTGTGTAATTTTACATAAACCAATATGTCCAGTGACTGAAAATACAGCCTTAGTTCTTGTTATTTGCATTTAATAAGAATAATTACAAAGACATTGAATAATCATTTATATATAGTGCTTTAAGTTCAAGAAGTTAATGAAGGTGCTGGTTTGATACACTGAATGTTTTACAGAGCTGAACTTTGGTACACTTCCAGTTGAACATTTAAAAATTGCACCACTGCACACCTGTGGTCTAAATTCTTTCAAATCTTCTATGGAACTTAATGTCTCAAAGGAGATTTTCCCATTCAAAGTGCCACTGAGTCAAGAGTTTGGAATAGGGAGTAGTGAAGATGTGATCAGGAACAAGGTCACTACGGCTCTCTTTAAACAAATCAGATGTCTTTGAAGAGACTGTAAGTGCAATAACGCTACATCTGTACCAACATCAAGCTATTGGAAGACAGCTGGTCAGAGGTGAAAAGAAGGGGAAATCCGTGTAGATTAGGGGTTCTCAATTTAGTATGTATGAAAGTAAGCAGTGACGAAAACTACTAGCACTCCTGGTGGTGGTAATGGGGTGCACATGGGACTAATTTGGATATCTTTTTGTTTTGCTCTGTGTTTCACTCTTCAGGAGCTATCATGTGTCCAGCTTGCCCACCTAGGCTGGGACCATAACCATGGTAGGAGGACCCCCAAACACTGGGACACGGGCTGTCAGATGAAAGCTCAGTGATAAGATCTTGCCATGACAAGGACTTGAGAATTGAAGGAAGCAGTGGCTGCTGGGTGGAGAACAAGGAGAAGGCAGAAAACAAACACAAACTACAATAGCAAGAGATGGTAATGATGGTTCTGTGCCTAAGAAGCCTGAGAAATCTTCTACATGCCCTATTTCTTTTTGTAAAAAGTAAGGCTTGAAAACATGAAATTAAAAATAGAAACTTCAAGCATGTGTCTCCATTACAACAGGGTCTAGTCACCCCAGGAAAACAGGACTAAAAAATCTTGATAAGACTTAAATTTATGGCAGGATCACTTTTGGCCCCTTCTTCTGTATATAGGCATTGAATTATTGCTATTCTGCTACTAAAGGACACTTGAGTTATGTGAACAAATCTTGTAGTTATTGAATAATTAACTGAATGAATACAGCTATGCTGCTACTTAAATCATACTGAGAAATACCCAGGCAAACAATATTTTCTTTCTCTCTCTCTCTCTCTTTCTCTCTCTCTCTCTATATATATATAATTTTCCAGATAAACTTTTGTGTGTAGAGTACTGTTTGTAGAATCACTCTTATTTGTAGGAAGTGTTTGATGGGAAAGAACTCAACACATATGCATATATAGGTACATATATATACAAATGCATACATGGAAGAGACAGAAAATTTGAATTTTGCACTGTTTTGGGTCTGAAACCAAAGGTAAGACATCCTAGTTGCCCTTGTCCTACCCAGTGCCAGCAAGGAGCTTGCTGCACTGTTGTTGCCCTGGGTTATACTTCATTGCTCATGCCAGACATTCACACATGTGCACCATACAGCAGCCCTACACATTACTACAGATGCTTACCTCAGCTCCACAGTCAACATCTGCAGGGGCAAGCCCACAGAAAGAGGTTGTAAGGTCCTCATTATCAATGAACACAACACAAATGGTGAAAGTAACCTTTTATTTGCATGTGATATAGAGACATACATACTGCAAACACATGCTACACATCATAAAAGGACAGGATACTTGGGGGATCGCAGCAGAGAAACATTAGCATCTGCTTCTAATAACCAGCGTAAATAGTACATGCTCTGAGTTTCTCATGGTGTTTCTGAACAGAATTCCAGAAGAGCTGCACACATGGCACAGCCAGGCTCATTAACACCACCGGCCATCCACACACTGTGCTGATGGGAACCCAGCCAGTGGTGGACACAGCTTTGCACCCCACTTTGGATCACTCACTGCTGCCCTGCCCCTCACTGCTGCAGGGGCATGGTGTGCCAGTGGCCAGGCTCACTCAGGCTTTTGAGAAAGACTATTCCAACAGAGATGGAAGGGTGCTCATGGAACTTTCTGGCTTCTGGTGTCCCACCAGTGGGATACGGGCCCTGTGAGCAACTGCTGTTAGCAGCGTGCAACATAACACAACCTGGCACAGAAATGCCAGATTCCTGGAATTACTATGCTATGCACAACATGAAAATGCTCAAAGCATTGCTGTCCAGGCAACACTCACAAACTAAATCTTCTGTAGATTAGGAAAAGTTCTGGAGAAATGAGAAAGAATGCGTCCAGCTAAGCAAAGACAGGTGTGCAGCTCTGCTGCCTGGCATATAAGAACTGAAATGATTGTGAGATGAGATGAAAGCCTTGCTGTGAGCACAGGTTGGTCTGTGGAGGCATGGTTGTGACTGCACATACCAAGTACCATACAGCAAAATATAGACCAAACATCCCCAGCACAAACACCAAAGGTAGTTACAGAACTAGATGGAAATTCATGTATCTACACCAGTTGCCTTGCAGTTACCTCTGGCTTCTGTCTCAGCCCTTCCATCATAAGGCAATTATTTTAACTCTCTTAGATATCTCACTAAATAGTTTAGGTTTATTTCAGCCATTTGATCGATTTATGGGTAAAAAAACCCCAACAAACCTGAAACTTTAGTCCTGTACAGCTTATGACCAAAATTATCACATCTAGGATTCATATATTTGCCACAATAATGGAATCCATCTTCAGAATATCAAGATTTCCTCTGAGCTACATCTGTTAGTGATATGGCAAGTTTTCCTTGTCCCTGTCACACTGAAGAAGCCTGTAAGGAAAAAAGGAAGAATGCTATATGCTATGTGTTATGCTGGGCCATGCTTTTCTGCTAGCAGCAATATTTACAACATGTCCTGGACTGGACTGCCCACCAGCAATGTTCACAACTGGTGGCCCACCAACTATTAAGGGCTCCGAACCTCTTTGACATGCAGCCTGTTTTTGATGGGTGGGATAGGTTTTACTGATGTGTTTACTTCATGAAACATCCAATTAGCCAGATTCATCATCAGCATATTTGCTCGTCCTGCCTTTGTGTTGGATGCTTCATCAAGCTTCTCCGCGTGCACACAGTTTGCCATCTGCTTGTAGGTTGTTCAGAGACTCTGTGAAGATTCTCTCTCTCTGAGAAAATGTGTGCTGGTCCATTGAAGTATTTGGTAGTGATGCAATGGCAGCTGTTATCATCACGTCATATGTGTGCGGGTGGTTGCAATACATGGTATATAGGTTGTCAAAATTTGCCAGGAAGATGTGTTTTTGATTGTGGTATTGTGTGCATGTGTGGTACTGCTGGAGCAGCACGCATAGGACTTGGAATATTACATGAGTACTATGCGTGAGTGCTATATAAACCACATACCAGAGTGGTTACATGCTGTATTGGGTGACAGCAACACCATATTCACACAGCTTTTTCACATATCTCTTTATCAGTGGCCCATTTTTGAGTATTCCTTGGGGCCCTGGTTGTTTCCATGTGTGTGCTGGGCAGTGGACTTCACTGAGAGCACTCTCACACTTGGAAACCAACTTTTCCTTGCCAACACTTTTCTGGCTCTGGGTGCCAACAGTTCAGGTTCTATAGGACAATGGTTCATTTCCAATGTCTGTCAGGATGTTTATGTTGTTTATGTGTAGGCCTTTGTCACCTGGTATTAATTGGATTGTGCCCTCTCTGCCTTTGAAGGCACAGAAGGCTTCAAACTCCTTTTTTATTACACATGGTGCTGTGGCCTGTAATACTAATCAACTACATTTGGAAACACCATGTTGTAAATATGGGATATGCAGCATGCTACCGCATCATTGGAGATCAAATGGTCTCATGGTTGCTGAGGACTTGCCTGCAGTTAATGACCTTCTTTAGCTCAGAAACCTGTCTGCTACACTTTTGCACAAAGATGCCAATAGCTAAACCTGAGGAAGACCGTAGTCACCACAAATTTGGTTTGGTTTCCTTCCCTCCTGGTTATGCAGAAGTGTTGATTGCTCTGATGTCCTAGATTGTTTCTTTGCAAGCAGATAACTGTTTGTCATGGCATGTGCTGTTTATGCTGTATAGTCTGCTTTATTTCTTCTCATCTGGAAAGGCAAATATTTACCTCTAGTGGGTATTGAAAATGAGGTTTAGAATCCTGCTTCCACTTAACCAGGTCAGACACCGTAGTCCATGGTCCTATTAGTAAGAATCTCTTTGGCAAAGGTACCTGACACAGTGAGAAGGGTCCTGACAGCACTAATGAAAGATAGTGTGCTATCTCTACTCTGGTGTTTTGCCAGGTGATGACTGAGCTGATAAGGAATTCTGCACATTGTTGAAGTGCCTGGCCTCTTCTCATCCTGCCTGATGGATGAGTTGAATATCACACATTGAAGCACGACCAGCAACATGTCCTTTTATTGCTCACTGAGGTTGTTCCACACATTTGTCCTTTCCTCTCTTTGGGGCTGAGCAGCCCTGAGTCACAGCAACACATGAATGGCATACCGGTGGGCACTGGTATTTGGAGTGACGTCACTGCTGCCTGTTGGGCCACAGAAGCTTGGGACTGGTTAAGTTTTAACTTTTGAGTCTGGAGCTATATGTGTGGGCTCACAGCTGGGGACTACAAAGTGCTATATGGAATTGGCACAGAGAAGAAACACACAGATTGCCTGCTGTCAGGACATCTGTGTCTCTTTATTTTGGGTACATTTAGCACTTATAGTGTTTCACATCTGTCACATATGCAATATGGCACTGACAGTGGTTACTGTTTTATTTACATTTTCCCTTGATCACATTTGTTGTTGTTGTTTACCCTGTCTGCAAAGCCACCTCCTTGGCCGCACACATTTCATTTGTTACCATCAGGGGTGCCTGGCACTGAATGTTACCAGCAGTGTGCTTGGTGACACACACATGGCATTAACAACATGGCATTCAGCTTGTGTATCAACCCCACATCATTTGTATTCTCCTCACAAATGCCACCTCCCCTGTTCTTCCTGGACCTACATCATCTTGTCCCGCACAGCACTTGCACGGCACAGGAAAATTGAAAGACAGGCCTGCAAGAGACCCCAAGTGGTCTAAAGACCACCTTTGTGACTTAATTTGCCCCCTGCTCAAAGCATACCCACAACATAAGCTAGTCTGGACAGACATTTGTCTAATCTAGTCTTTAAAAAGTCTAAGCTACTCTTAAAAGCTCTGAGTTGCAGCAAATCCAAAATCCCCCATAGCAATAATTTTCATTCTGCCCATGTTAATGTTTTGTGTAAACTTTGGTTGGAAATGCAACTTGTTCTTTGAGACATGCTTTGTGAGCATGTGATTTCAAATTCTGCTGCTGTTAAGTCTGACAGAAATATAATGATCCACTTCTCGCTGTCTTTCCCAAAACGATTCCTCACTTATTTGCTAACATGCCTCTCATTTCAGCTCCAATCTGGAGTTTGGAGTCACAACGTTTAACTGATATACACACGTTCACCTTGTGGTTGTGTCTTTGCTTCAGGACATGGCCAGGATTGTTGTTCTGCTTGCAAATACAGAGCCTTTATCCCTCCCTTTGTACCTCTCATGCATTCCTGTTGTCCTTTCATTGGTCATGGCATGTTCCTGATTCTGACTGCTTTGCATACAGATTGGGAATAAAGTACTGCATCTTTATACCACATTGCAGCTACTGCTGCTCTCCTGGTAGGCTTTGGCTGTCTTTGACTGCAAGTGGTATGGACCTTCCTGATGAAATCACCAGGAGGGCCACTGGATCACCTCTTAAATTGCCAATGCTAAGGCTGGATAGACTTGAAGGCAAAGATTGAAAGCTGCAGTGTTTGCTATAAGGAAATAATCTCTAATGGAAGTGGAAATTTGCCATTTTGCTAGAGTTGTTAGGAAAATGAGGGGAACAAGAAGATGAGATTCCTGGAGTGAAATCTGTCCTTGGAATATATCACATCACAAGCTTTTCTCATGACAGAATTATTTCATTATTATTTTTTAATTAAACCATTCTTAAAAATAATCCTTACTTTTAAATCACAAGTCAAACATGCAAATGTGAGTCCTGGGAACTCAAAAGTCTCAGGCTACACAAATTTCTCTCATCCCTTCTATGGAAACAACAAGAGATGGATACACAAGGAATGTCTGTTAAGGATAAGTTTTAATGATCATCTGCAACTTATTATTCCATAATACATGCCATTAATAAACTGAATTACCCCCAAAAGTCTGTCCTGTGAGAAGTGCTGTATTTCCTGCATCTGCTGCATCTGTTTTATCACATCTTTGCATCCTTCTTAAAGCATTGTGCAACATATTAAAAAGGTTTCAGCACAAAGCAATCACAACTTAGCTATATAATATCTGAATCTTTTGTTTTCTTTCTTTGTGGCCCTTTATTTCACTTTTTACTGCATCTGTATGTGAGGAATAACTTCCAACTGCAAAAATTTCAGTCTACCCTCTTTCCTCTCTATGACTGGAAATCTTTGTTTGAAATTTGGGTTCAAAACATTAAAACTCAGCCTAGTAAATGATAGAGTCACCTGTAGATTCAAGCTGTCACATGGCATACTTTTTTCTGAGAGTTCTACTTCAAGGCCATGGAAGTTTATAGGACACTTTTCATTGCCTGCAATGAAAACTATCCTGGGTCTATATTCATGCATAATTAATGAGTGGGAGATGAAAGGACCCTGTTACCTTCCAACTCCACACTTTTAGTGAACTGTTTTCCCTACCCATGTGGCTGCAAGACTCTCATTCCAATCTGCCCTTATCTTGATTTGGGAAAAAAATGCTTCTCATAATGGTTTCATTATGTTAAGGTAGGCACCTCTTCACAGAACTAAATTAACCTCGGTCCTGTTCAGATATACTGTTATCATCATTACTATTAAATTAGTTGTTCTGAAGCAACTGCAGACAAGACATCAAGCCAGTCCCCCCCGGCTGCATTCCACAGAGAGAGCTGCAGCCCTCAGTTCCAGTGAATGTACTGGGAAATGCACTGCTGCAGACTGGGAGGCCCAGGCTGCCTCACCTCCCTGTATCCTTGCAGCTGTCCTTCATGCCGGTAAGCTGCTCTCTCAGGAAAGTGTCAGAGAAGAGGTCTGGAGAGGAATAGCTTTGTGATTACATGTGAAAGAATCCAGAGGTCTCAGCTTCCGCCTGTGTCCCTGGCTGTGAGCTGATTCCTCTGTATGTTCCTCGGGTATGAAATGGCTATAATGTCTTTGCCTCCTTCCCTTCTCCATTTCCCCACTCTGCTTTCTAGCAGGCATTGTAACTGCACCTTCAATGCAAACATAGCTTTCAATATCACTTACAGTTTCCAATTGTTCTTTATTTCGTTGGTAATTTTATGATCTACTTAATGGCTAATATTTGCATGATTTTCCTCTATAAAATTATTGTGTATTTTCTGTCACTAAATTACAAAATCATGAATAATTTGATTATGTTGGATTCATTTATAAAAAGTCTATCCCTTGTAATTAATGTTATTATAGTGCCATAACTTGTACTTTTAATCTTAGGCAAATCTTAGTGTGGGCTTTCTTGGACTGAGAGTAGCAAAACTCCCATTCTTTGTGTTTTAAGGCTTTTTTTTAGACAACTGGCATTCTCACCAGCAAAAAACCATCTGGGCAGAGACCAAACTCTTATTGTAAAAGAAGCACGATTAAAAGAAATATGCTTTATAAGTGCAAAAATCCACGAGAGAATCCTGGATGTGCAAAAAATTAGTAAGGCTAAGAAATAAGTCACCATGTATTTATGACGAATATATATGTGTGATGTAAAGCCAATCTCTCTTTCAAGGACAGGTAACGATTTCATGCTGTGGACAGTTGACTTCATTACAATAAGACATATGGTTTCATAAATTCAATACTTACTGTGGGGTATTTATACCAATTTTAATGCCACACACTGTTCTAAAGTTATTGTGAAGAGAAATACCAGCTGATGATGAGAAGCAGAGCTAGGAGCACTAGATCACACCAAACTTTGCCAGGATACAGATAGGTGAAGCAGTCAAACAATTACCAGAACTTCGCAGCAGGCACTGTAGTGTGGAAGCTTCTTGGCTGCTCTTCAGCTCTGATGGCTTGATACCATCTTAGCATGGTGGAGCAGCAATGTGATATGAAACCTCTATGTCTTTGCTTACTGGCAAAATGAAAAAATGAAATTAAAATCTAGGCATACACAAAAAATGTATGCAAGGGCTTGGATCTGTCTAAGAGTTCATGATATCAGCCTCCAATACTGACTGTGTTTAATATAGCATTATTTAGTGAATATGTTAAATGGGTCACAGGTTTTTTTAGCTAGACTTCCCTAGAACTTTCGTTTTGCAAACAATTCACTGTGATCCTGCAAACACTGATTCATGTACATGGCAGTGATTGAGAGCACCCACAGTATGAGAAAAGAAGCATGTGTGCACCTCTGCACAGGGTCAGGGCCACAGAGGTGGGTGATACTGATTTCATACTTTTGACCCTAACCAAAAAATTCCTTGTTTTTAACAGCTTACTTTTCTTTCTTAATCTGTAAAGCAGTCTTTGGCTGGTGACAGCTGTGAGAATTCTGAAATCCATAATGTACCATGGGGACCTGTTCTGATTTCTATGGCCTTGTAATGCACTTAGAGCAGCACATGGAAAGTGAATAGTGAGAATTTTCTGTTGGTGAAAAGAAACAGAGTCATCCAGAGGAAGGAGACCCAAGAGAGACAACCTCAGAGTCATGGGAGAGGCCTCGTTTCGTTCCAGCAGTTCCTTCATGATTCTGTGAGCATTTTCCCTCATTCAGTTGTACTTTTACCATCTTTACACTGCTTCCCTGCAAACCTAGCTGGTCCCATGGCCAGTATTCCATTTCCAGCATCTGGGAAGTCCTGTGACAAAGCCACAAATCTCTGCTGTTCTTAAAGGGAATCAGATATTCTGGAGTCCCCAGATATGTTTCTCTGTGGTTTCAATTTGGTTTTCATCCCATAAGCATGAGTTAACAGAGTTAGCTATATTAGGTGTATTTGAGGTAAAGGAGTCAACCCTCTTAGCTGGTAGAGGAAAAGGAGAGACTTCAGTGAGGTTTGTAACTTACTAGAAATTTGTATTAGAAAGTGAAAGCCAGACCTGATATTGACGAAACTATTTAAAATAGAAAAAGTATGCAGTACAAAATTCACACTGTCTGCTTCCTATTCACATTTTCACTCACATTTGGAGCAGATAGAGGATTATGCTCTAGGACTTGTTGGGATTCCCTTTATGGCAAGGAAAATATTCTTGGAATAATAGACATATCAGAGTAGCTGGGCAGAGCTTCCTACTGAAATTGTTGGAGAAGGGTTTCCCCAGATCTATGAATGAAACCTAGAAGATAATAATTGCTCATGAAACTCCTTTGCCTGTTTTCTGGGACAATAGGTTATACATCTCTTTACTCACAAAATGGCCTTGCTCCAACTCTGACCTGAGCAAACTTTTTGTGTGAACAGCCTTGAACCCTGTTTGCTGGGCTGTTGAGGGAGGCTTGGACAGGGTTCCTTATGCTACCTTTCCAGGTTACCTTTCCTTACTGCAGATGGAGCCCTCCATGGTTGAAAGTGAGAATATGATTTACCCTAAAATCCCTGTATCAGCCATGCCTCCATGCAGTCTAAGATTAAGTGACAAGTAATATGCATGCTTCTTCAGTCCAGTCAGCAGAGGAAAGTCATCATAGAGTCAATTCTTCCAACTGGAGGACGAATAATTCCAGCTATCTCCTAGATATCTGCTTAAGTGCTCTCTCTTAGATATCTGCTTAGATAGCTGCTTCTTCTCAGGAATCGCTTGTCCAGTTTCAGACATCTCTATCTGTCTAAATCAGAGGTGATTATCCAGACTGACTTTATAATACCACCATAAGATCAATATCTAAAATGATTGGGGTGTATTTGGGTCTCTGGAGTCTCCTCTCTTTTCCCATTGACTATTACACGACTAGTACTACAGTAAAAAAAATCACTTTGAGATATGTAAATGGAGTTAAGATAAAAAACACCCCTTTGGTAAACTGTCTGAGTACAGCCATCTTATTTCTGTGAACTGTGTTATTCACCCCTAGAATTAAGTAGATTTTACTTTAGGAATGCCTCATTAGTTTCTTTCATTTAAGTGCTGAATTGCTCAATTTTACTCAACATGAAAAAAGTAAGTGGTCTGAGAACAAGACTGCATGCCTAGAAAAGATTAAATCCTCTGTGTAATGGAATAGTAGGTATAGTACAGCATTTTAGTCAGCAACCATATCTTCATTCTGACACAAACGCATCAGCAATGCAGAGAACAGTGCAAGTTTGAATAATGTGTCCAAAATCAGTGAGAGCACTGAAGTGTGATCCTGGACAGACATTTCTCATCAGTCTTGCTTGTGACCAGTCAGAACGGGAAATCACCTCTGTAACTCAGCAGCATAGATTCACTTTTGCAAATGAATTGGTGGGAGAATTGAAAGCTTTGAGAGTTCTGCAAGAGCCCACATACCACCAGGGTTCTTAACATGTCTGAGAGGGAGGATCACCTTCAGCCTTGAACACACTAAGTATAGACAAGAGGTACATAAGCAGTCAAAGATAACACCACTTCATATCAAGAGCTGCTATCCAGCCCTACAAAGGATTTTGAACAACTGCTAACGATTTCTAAAGTCTGCACTTGATTACTGCAGGACTTGAGATACCCCCTCCAAATATTTATGATCTCTCACTACAAATCAGTGTTTAAATACACCTAAAAAAAATGCTGTAAAAACTCCAAGTACTATAGTAATAGAATTATTATTTGATTTGTTTCTGTTTTACAGATACATTCTTTGGCTCCAACTATGCATTTCAACACACTCTCCTTACATCTAGGGCTCTTCAGGGCTTTTTGTGTGTGTGCTGAAAGACACTTCTTTACCTGAGGCTACTCTGCTAACTTCTTGGAGCGTAAAATATCTCAGGATAATTTAACCACGTGAGGCACACTCAGAAGATTTGGCAGATTCTCTCAGGCATTTGGAGTTAACCAATAATAACATCCCTGCTCCTAATCCTCCAGATTTCTTCTAAGTTCTGCTTCTATTTGTTCTTAGTGAAAAGCATGGCATTATCTTATTACAGCAATTTGATTTTCATTATCTAAGTAGGCTGCTGTGTCAGCAAAAAGCAGCAATTGGGAAAGGATGGAAAAGACTGTGAGACATGGATGAATGAGTGATTGGTGGAGAAGAAAAAAGCAGATAGAAGAGAGTACGTTGAGTGATTGAGTGAGCTTGGGAAAATAAGGTGAAGTCTGTGGTAACCAGTTCAGAAATATAGCTCTTTGTTTATGTGATTAAGTAGGGGAAGCTTGCACATATGATCTGTGCTTAGATGGCATAGGTTCAGCCAGAAGTGTGCTGTACAGGAGTTTGTATAGAAGAAGCTGGAGTACTGAGATGACTACAAGGTCCTGTCTAAACCATTTGACAAGAAAAGCTACCTGGTAAGAAATTGCCTGCCACCAAGATCTATTTCAAAATCTGCTTTTGAGATGTAATTCCTTTACTACAAGAAGAGGCCTGTGAGGTAGGGAAAATCAATCTGCAACTTATGAACCTTCATTTAGTTATGCTGCAGGCATCCCTTTAGAGAGACAAGGTTTCAAGGGATGATATATGAATTGGTATGGGCATGGAGTACAGCATGCTCTTGTTGGTATCTAATTTGCTCCAGTTTAACCAAGTTTCTGGGCTCAGTGTCTTTAACATTTAAAATCTATTGTATATCTTTTTCTGTGTACAATCCAATGATCACTGAAGGTAACGGGACCATGACTACTGCAGCAAATAAGATAAACCAAGGACTACTCCTTGTCTCTGATGTCAAGTTCTGATAGTACAGTGTATGTCCATATTTCTCAGCTCTCTTCCTCTTCCAGAAGAGCAGAGTGACCAAAACCAAATTGTCATTGGGAATGACAACGAATGGGTCGGATGCCTGAATGCTGTCTGGACAGTGTCAGGGAGAGCTGGGACCAGACTTTGAAGCATACTAAAAATATGTGGGGTAGTCTTGTGCCAGTAAACTTCCCTGGTTTATTAATACAGATATAGTCTGAGAGTCTTTTGATTGGCATCAGTAGAATACAAGTGGGTGAAAATGAGCCATCTCCTATGATGGATCTATAATCCTTTGAGATTCCCAGAGCATATTGCTTTCGGGTAAGAGACCTCCATCTTAAAAGAGAAAAAGGAATTTAAAAGCTGCTTTGGGCATTTTGCCAGCTGCACAGCAACATCTGGTTGGCATTCAGAGGCATCAGGGGCAGCTAATCCTGCTCTGAGTAGGATTAACATCCCTGTTTAAAATGTACTCTTGGTATGTCTGGTGGAGCCAGGATTTTGGCAGTCCAGAGCAGAGGGAAAGAGCACAAGAAGGGGGCCTATGTGACAGTTACAAAATGTTTTCATCCTCACTTTGCTCTCTGTGGCTTCAGTGCTACACCTGATGAAACGAAGCACTAAAGCTTTAGCTTTAGCAGCCCTGCCAAATGCTCATTAGATACTGTAGAGGTGACTGCCTGTCTCCTCTTTACTACACATTCTGCAAGTGAGAGCACTTATCAGCAAGGCGTGGAGTTATTTACAGAAATATTGCTCTGCTTTGGGTAGCATAGGTAAGGATTATATTCAGCACAGATGCATGTAAATCTCAGTTATGTTGCTTGTGAAACCATTTTCATGAAGGAAATAACAAGATTTATTGGGACCAGAATTGTAGCAGAACTCATGGATGAGCTCCTACACAAAATTTTATCCTGTTTTCTACAGTTAGGGGTAAAGAGGTTGAATTTCCTGACTCCAAGTACCTCTGCTGACAGTGACAGATTGCTTTCTTAAAGACCATCTCTACTGACCAACTCAACTGTTGGAAATTATGACACAACACTGAAATTTGGTGCTGCTTGCAAATTCTGGAAAACCTTGTGTTTTACGTAGTTTCCCTTTGAAACTGGACTGCTGTGGACTTGTGAGAAGCCCATGTTGGCCAGAGGGGTAGGAGAATTGTTCCCTGTAGCTCCAGAGCAAGGGTCAGTATGAACTCATGCAGAATTGCACAAACATTTTACGGCTTGCCCCAGACTTCTTTGTGAAAAACACATACAATTAAGGGCTTATTAAGTAACCATATGTTCTGAACATGGGGAGCACTGATATGTGTAAGCAATTTCTTCTACACCCTTCTCTTTAAGATTATATAGAAGACAAATTACTGATATATTTCTGCATGTCACTGTAAGAGTCTGCCACACAACTGCTGGTGAAAATTAGTTTGGCTCTGCTGAGGAGGCAGTTCAAATTATAGCTCAGCTGAGTGTTTGGCCTGGTACTCAGATTTATAGATACCACCAAGCCTATCATATCCAGGTGAAGTATTTGCATACTTGCATGCAGTATTTACATATTAAAGTACAGTATTTACATGTTCTTTATTTTGCATGTTGAGACTTTTGACAAATAAAGGAAACACTTCAAACTGTGTCTTTATTTTTGTTTCCTATGTCTCAGATTTTCCAGAAAAATAAGTTGCTACATCCCCCTCTTTCATCCCCGAAAAAGAGCAGGAAAACGAGTGGCTTTCCTGCAGCAGCTGTTGCACCTGCTGTTTACAGTGAAGTTGGACCACAGCAATGCTTCTTTTCTGATCCACAACATTTCCTCTAGCAGTCAAAGCCAACACATCAAAGTGAAAGCTCCGAAGGAGAAAAACAATGTGACCTATTGTTCCAGGAAAACAAAACAAATCATTTGTAAGAAAGGAGTAAAAACTCCCCTAACTGGATTTTTAAAACATAAATATTGGGAAGAAGACCGTGCAAGGCAAATTGTAACGTGTAGTTGTGATGATGCCAGACACTCTACAATTTCTAGAACTTCACTGTACTCTCACTTGATATGTTCTAACAACAGAAGCAATGCATACAGTGCATGCCATGATTCTTTGGAGAAACACATCACAGCTCAAGATAAAACCCAGTGTTGGATCCTCTCATTTGCTTCTATTTCCAGTTTTGAAAAGTCTCAAATTCTGAAATTCTTCAGTCTGATGAAGTTTGGATCTATTCTTGTAATCATAGTGTTTCTCCTTTTGTTCTTCTTCCTTGCTGTTGTTTGTTATTCTTATGATGGAAATACCTTGAGGTTCCCACTGAGGGCCCCATTGTGCTAGACAATTACACTGCACAAAGAGGTTGTGATGTAAATAGAGAAACCAGTGTGTGGTAGAGGAAACACAGTAGAGGATCAGCTTGCCTGTACTCTCCTGAAAGGTCAGAGACAGAGGTGGTCAAACCCCTGCTTTGTATTGCCTGGCTTGTAGTTCCTTTATAGTAAAGGAGGAAGTCAAATATGCTACATCATTTCACCTGGATGAGAAGGATTAGATTTCTTCAAAACCCTAAAACACAACTTGCTCTGCTGTAAGGAGGAGGTATGGAAACATACACATTATTGCCAACCAGGATTTCTCAAGAAACTCGATGAAATCTGGAAGATTGCCTGCCATCATGAAAACATATTATCCAGAGGCACTTGGGTTACCTCGCCTCTCAGCATAAGCATATTAGTTTTGACCTTGTGACCTAGATAAGAAATAAATAAAATATTCAACTTCCAGAAGTACTACTGCAGCCATGTAGCTACAGAATAGTACACTTTATTTCCTGTGATCCTAATTTGGGGTTCTGATTAGAAAACTGAAGCCACAGAAATCAAAGGCCAGTTCCTGTTTTATGGATGCTGTTTTGGGAGCAGGAGAAAAGGAAGCAGAGCAGAGAAGTCTGCCTAAAAGTAGACCTTTTCTGTCAGTTTACTTGAAAGAGTCTGGAGTAGCAGATGCAGAACTGTGTACCCAGCTGAAATAAAAGCAAGCACAGTTGTTTCATAAGAAACGGAAATCCAGAACTTGACTCAGTTTCTTCCTATTGTAATGGAAGTCCAGAGGAAATTAATGAAAACTATTACAAATTTAATGAAGTAAATGAAACAATTCCACTGCCTTAGTTTAATGACTTCCACACAAAATCCTCAAAGGGTTGGTACATTCTGCCTACTGGGTCACAGCACTGGGCCAGGTCCTCAAAATAATAGTAACAGGCTGAAAACTGTGTCTCATGTTCTGATGTTAATGCACTGAACTGAAACAGTTGCAAAGTAAATACTGAAAATAAGGGACTTTGGACTGGTCAAGAGGTAAAAGCACAGCTTGTAGAGCTTAGTGTAGAGATAACTACACTGAACTTTGATGGCCATTGAGAGGTAGGGGATCAGAGGACTCAACTCATTGCATTCCCTCTACAGCCTTTACATGGATAAAACCATGAGCAAGGCGAAAACCAAAAATTTTTAAACTTTAAGTATATACAATCCTATAGTGCATTAGTTTGATAAAAACTCCATTAAAGAGGCTCCTATTTTTGTTCCTCTGCTGTATCTGATCACCCTGTGACTTAGGAACATCTTTCTCAGCCTGTCTTACTCTCAACAAAGTTACAAATTTACTTTCCCCCATTAATGTGAAGAATCATTACCAAGTGTTTCAGAACTACTTATACGGCTAGATCTTGCCATTAAAAAATCTCTATTAAAAAAGTATAGAATTTCTTTCATAATGCAACAGGTGTTTGTGTAGTTAGAGAGCAATCTGATGCAACTGATGGCATAAAACTATAACTAAATGCTATCTAACCCTCATGTGGTTAGGTATATTTTACCATCTGCAAAAGGTTTTGAGGGTCCACATACAGTCTTTTTGCTGTATGTGTACAGCATTAGTACAGACAGGGGTGAGTGCTGGCTGTGGCTAAGGGTGTAAAATCGTATACCTACTAAAGCTGAAATACAGAAATAGTTTGTAAGGCACACAGTCACAGATGTACAACTCCCTTTGGTTTTCACTGAGGCTTAGGTACTGCTCTACACTTTCTTCTAGTTTCTCTCTCCCTTCTATCCAAACTAAGATGTAAAGATTATTGACCTTGTCCTGCTTTCATAGACCAGACAAAACCAACAGGAACAGCTTATTTCAACACCTGAAAGAAAAAATCTTTACCAGTGAATGCCTTAAAAAAACTCTGAAGACAGATGAATTCTGATGAATCCGGCTGAAGTGCTTTAAGGTATTACTACCCTGCTGTCGTCTGCCACTCCTGCAGCAGCTGCCCATGTGTTCAGAGAGTCAGCAAAAGGGGATGAGGACCAAGGTCCTGCCTGGTCCATCACACAGATGAACCCATTAATTGGGGGTATCTTTGTGGCAAAATGGGTTTATCTCTTTTTGCTCTGCTGGCCCATGGCCAAGCAGCAATGCCAGCAGACAGGCAGCCACAAACAGCTGGGGTGCCAACATAGCCTGTTGTGAGTCAGNCTTACCTTCCTCAATCTTTCTCTCCCTTTCTCTCTCTTACATTTCTGTCTCTAACCTTTCCGTCCGTATTTCTTCACTGCAATACAAGAGTTAGGTCTCTATAGGAAATCCACCTCCAAGCTCCCACCAGTACCCTCCCAGACAATTAAGATTTTGTTCCCCCTCCCCCACAATCTCTTTTTGTTTTGTTATTGTCAGCTGGTCTCTTGGATTAGGGTTTGCAGCTCTCTCTGGGCTCAGGAAAGCTTGGTAGCTTGGCAGGATTTCTTGCCAGATCAGTGATCCTAATGTGAGTGCCAGAATCCTGCAGCTTGCATAATGCTAATTTGCTTTTCAGCCCAAGTTACCAACTCACATGCTGCTTAACACATCAAGCAGCAGAAGGAATGCCATGTGCTCTACCCCGAGCGAGGACGAGGACAGTAATTGGATAGATACCCACTACCTGAAATTGAAACTAATCTAACCAACCCTGGGTATAAACCTTAATGCACTGTTGAGCTTCTGGTAAGAGGTCATTAGACTGAAACTGTTTCAAGCCAGTTAGTTCCCTATTCTCAAAGCTCCGATTTGGAGTTTTCGCCGGTATAATAAGGTTACAAATGCTGCTACAATTATGGCAATATTCATTCACTCAGACCTAGATCCCGTCACCCTTACTCATTGTAAGGGTAGTAGAACTGGACCTTAATGCCTGTGCTGGTGAAATGCTGGACATGTCAGGGTGGGGTGATACTGGGAGATATCACCACACCTAAGAGATGTTGCCAGTCACTGGGCTGAATGCCAGCTACTTTCAGTCGACTGGGCGTGGGGCTATCTCACTGCATTACCACACGCTCAAGTGTCTCACTGCAATACCAGTTCCTTCAAAGCAAAAGAAAGCCAGACGCCTAGAAAAAAACACTTTAACCATCACCTTTGTTTTCATTCTAAGCCGCACACACACGGATGCTAATACAGGTGCAGCATGAGTCCAAAAAGGTGGGACCCTTCTAAACAAGTTGTCCAGGCTGGCTCTCCAATAAACTTCGGGAAATGAGTAGCTCTGAAGAAAGATTGATCCTTCCTGCATGAGACACCTCTCTGAGGCAAAATGAGTTGGACTGCCTTCTGCAGGTACTGGAATCTCTCCCCCAGCTGAAAGGCAGGAGGGTCTGTACTGGATCTGTTCAGTCAGCTGAAGTTTGTGGAATTGTACCTCATACTTGGTGACAGAACCTGAGCTGGGTTTGCATTCTGACTGGTGGCTTGGTCACAGACAGGGACCGTGGGTCACAGCTCTTGTGCCAGTCAGCTGACACAACACTCCCAAGCTCTCAGGACAAGGAGCACATCTGCCAGACACTCCTCTTGTCAGCTCTGGAGCAGCAGTGAGTAACTTGGGTGCTCTGAGAAGTGACTGTGCTTTTCTCTGTTTGGTCAGCAGGAAAGCAAGTGCCCTGGTCCAACAGGCTGTGCAGACAGGCTGCTGGGAGCACAGCTCACCCACAGGCACTCCAAGGTGAGCAGCTTGCTGCTGACACTGTCCCAACGCCCAGCAAGTGGCATGTGGGAAGGGCTTTGGAGGAGTGCTGAGTGCACAGTCTCTAATCTAGGAGGTGTGGAGACTACAGGGGAATTAGTAAGGAATTTACAATGAAGGCTATGAAAGAAACTGGCCAAGAAAGACGCAAGGAAGAATTCACTTGGATTTTGTCGATTTGGAAAGTGTAGAGGTGAAATTCTCCCAAATTTGTCTGTTTATTTTGTCCTGTGTGATACCTTGCATTGCGCTCCTCTCCATTTTAATAAAGCTCCAAATGCGTGCAAGGATGGGGACTGAAGGGATTTATTATCTCTCCATCAAAGCGATGGCTGTGTATTGAGAAACAGCAAAATATTGCTCTACAGAGAGACCTTATTTATCACTTGAGTTCGGAGGATCACAGGAAGATTAAATATTGTACCATCTGACAGACTAATGAAAGAGAAGTACTCTTAGGACTTTTGAGGCCTGAGAAAAATGTCAAAATCCAGACCTTTTCTACTCTGTTAGCAGTGTGCACTTGCTGTCTCATGGGACAGGGCTGTTGACTCAAATTAAAGGTGAAAGTTGGTCCCACTGTTGAAGACATCACTGGAGGAACACTGTCATGGGGAAGTATCCTATCAAAGAAACCACTGCCATTTTTGTTTGTTTAAGGAGTGTGGTAGATGCACATGAACAGTATATTAGATTTGCAGCATGACATAAATTTAAATAATTCCAGAAGATGAGGCCCCAAAATTGCTGGCTTTCAAGTAGTTAGCTTCATTGGGATGTCTGGATTTATTAGGCATCCTCAGGTAATGCAATAATGCATATGCTTAAGGGATTACATTATAGGGGAGTTAGATGACATAAAAAAACCCCTGCCCAGCAGCTGGGTCCCAGGGTTGAAAAGCCTTGCAGAAAGTGTTTTTGTGGGCAAATATATGGGGTCACTGATAAACTTTTAGAAATCTCTGTGGTTAGTTCTGTTCCTGGTGGGTGTGAGGTTAAGAGGAAAAGAAACCCATTATGAACAGAAAATGATTTCTCAGGAATTACTCTCAAAATAAACAGTCACAGTAAAGCTGCATTTCCTTTCTTTAAACATGCCTACATTTCTTCTCTTTAGAATCTCTGATTGTTCAGCTGAAGAGGGTGGTAATTGCCCACCCCAGTGATTCAGCATTCTGGGAATTTCCCAAAAGTGGTTTGAACTGAGCTATGGTTTTTGCCAGTCTTTTCCAGATTTAAAATTGTCCTTCTCCCTAAAATGGGCAAATGTCTTTGCTTTCGTAATGGAAAGACAGGAAGGACATTTGATTAATACTAGTGATTAACTGTGACTGTTTGTAAATATGATTTTATCGGAGACCTAACACTTTTACTTTAATTCCCTGTAGAAAATATTGCTTTCCTACCATATTTTACATACTTGTGGCAAATATGTAGGGTAGAGTACTAGGCTACAATATACTGTATTGTAGTTTTACAGCCAGGAAAACTAATCAGTTTAGCAGAGCCAGAATATAAACACCGGAAAGAAAGTAGCCTAGGAGGGGAAAATAATGAAAAGGAGAGGGCCATTGCAGTCAAAAATGTCTGTGAATTAATTGTGAGTGACTAAATCAGTCAGGCAAAGCACTACAGTATTGATCACTCTCCGTTGCCATCGTAAATACTTTCTTTCCTTCTACTTTCTTTGTAGTATCCCCAAACTACCTACTATTCTAATAATTTAATGGTGATTATTTTCCTTTTCTATTTAGCTATTAAAATTTTCCCTCTTCCATGCTGTGAGTATGTTAAAACTCAAGCAAGGTAGTGGAAGCTAAAGGAGTAAGTAAAACATTTTTCTTTTTTCCCTTTGATTTTCAGGCTTGCTTGGTCTCATGTGTATACATGTGTATGCATGTGTGTATGGCGGGCCTCTGGTACAAATTAAAGTAGCCACACGGAAGGACAAAAAGGCACTTAGCCAGGGTGAAGGATCTGTCCCCATTGTTTCCTCAGAGTGTTGGATTCAACATTCTTTGACTCATAATATGTAATTAAAAAAAAAAAAATCCAGCAACTTGAAATTAAAACTATTGTTGCTAGAAACTGAATGTGCAAGGAACAAGGGAATGGGTGTCTAATCTGTTACGATTACTTTTCAGGATATTGTAAACTTTGGCCCTACTGAACCCAACAGGAAAATTCCCAGTGACATCAGTGATGTACAAATGGGTTCAAAGCCCTTCCTCAGGGTAGGTTCCCATACCAATCTGTAGGTGTGAATAAGCAGAGAAATCCTGTTGGAATGAAAAAAAAATTACTTTTCAAAGATTATCATCAGCATGAGCAATCTCAGTAAAGTTCTAATGACTGTTGTTAACAAACTGGGTTTTATTAAGTTTCCTGTAAAACAATGTGTTTTGGGGGGAGAAAAGGAGGGGGGAAGCAGGGGGGTAATTGTCATTCCAGTGAATCAGCTCCTCTGGGAATTTCCAAAAGGTGCGGTTAGCTCAGAAGATTGTGGTGTTTGCCACATTTTTCCTTCCTAAGGCTAATCTTTGTAATTCCAATTAATTTGCAACTATTTAGTTTTGAATCTAGAGTTAATATGCTTGATTAAGCCCTATTATTAATAAATCTACCAAAGGCAGAGGCAATGGCAACTACTATAGAAAAAGATTAGGTATTAAGTAGAATAAATTTATTACAAATTCTGAGACTTGTCAGACAGTTCAACACTCCAAATTTATCCAGCAAGGAAATGAGACTATCCAGATCATGAGTAGAAGGTGAAGAAAGCTTATCTGCCAGGTGAGGCAGCAGGGAGAACACAGAAAAATCACTGACCAGTTGAGTTCCCACAGTGGGCACCACTCAGGAAAAGAAAATTTAAGGAACTAATTTCATGGAAGACATGCAAAGAGTAAACACAAATACCCAGAGATTGCAGTGACTTGATCACCTCCCAAGCAGAAAAGATTCATAAAGAAAATGGCAGTATTATTCTTTCTACTGTGAAGGTCTAACTTTTAAGAAAGAAATTATCTTCAGAATTGTAGCAAGAGCAATGTTTTAACTATTACCCATATATATTTGACTAAGAAATTACTATTGTTTGTGTCCAAGAAACAGAGCCAATTCTTCCCAGCTGTATTATTGTATTATAATAATTTTCCATTACAGAGGTGACTGTTGGTCCAAGCCAGAGTATGAAAATTAGCGAAGATTTGACTCTTCAGGCTTTGCCATGCACAATGCTAAGCACCTCATGCATGATGCTGACGTCTCTCCATACTTACAGACTTCCCTGGGAGTTGAAGGCACTCAATACTGCCTGGAAGGAGGAGATCTGTGTGTGGCAGAAAATGTTAGCATATTAGGAAAGTAAATGGAGATGATTTAATAATGACACTACTGCTTCTCATGCTGACCATCACTGTTTCATTGTTTCCTTGTGCTCCCCCATCAGTAGGCATCTCTCCTGGGCCCCATGGTGAGTGCAGACTGGAAGCCCTCTGGGGTGAGCATTGGCCTTTGGAGTGGTGGTTGTGTGGAGCAATATCCAGGTGCCCCAATCACAGCAACCACGAGCTCCTGCAGTCACGCAATGGCTGCTTCCTTCCTTCATGTGATTGCTCAGCCTGTTTACATCTGTCAAGCCTTTTATAAAAGCTGTGCTGCTAGCAAGGGCTGTTGGTTTTTTTTTAATTGTTTTGAAGGCTCTTTTTAGTTAAAAAGTGTTTGCCACCACAGTTAAGACATGGACTGGATTAAAGTTCAAAACCAGCTCACGTCAGCAAGTGGATGGAAATTGTTACCATCTGACAGCTGGTGGCCTGGAAGGAAAATGTAAAAGTCACTGCATGAAGGATTGGTTCAGGGCAGTGCCACAAGAAGTGACATGACTTTGTTTTATATCCTAGGAGTACAGCTCTCTGTTCTGCCTGAGTTCTGCTTAAAGGAGTGGGCACAGAGATTAGTGAAACTCGCTACACCTCTCTGACTGCAAGTGCCAGGTCCTACCACCTATTAAGCTTGTACAGAAGAAGCTGTGGTTTGTGCCACTTATGATATTTGGTGAGACACTAGCGTGGCAGGCCTGGTCCAGGTCACCAGATTCAACACTTCTTGGTCACCTTTTAACCCCCTAAGTCTTTCTCCCAGCTCACCTCATCAACTCCAACCAGCAAAAAATGAATTAATGAGGATAAAAATCTTCTATTTTCACCTCTGACTGCTTTAATAATGGCCCAGGTATATACTATTCAACATAAGAATACCCTAACTGCCAGAATGTCTCATACAGATCACTGTGCATTTAAATACCTGTTAGACTCTGTTACAGAGTGTGTGGTACAAAGACAGACCAGGCAAAGGCTGCAGAATTAACTGATCCAGAATAAATGATAGCACTAGGAATGGCACAGGGATTGCAGATTGCACATTCATTGCAGATGCATGTCTTCTGACTGTAGCAATGCTAGCTAAAGTAATGTCTGCCCTGAATATCTGATGTGGCAGTGAACCATGCTACCATCCATAGGGACTCCAATAGGCTGGAGAAATGGACTGACAGGAATCTCATGAAGTTCAACAAGAGGAAGTGTGAAGTCCTACTCCTGGGAAAGAATAATTCACATTATTCTAATGGCCCACTATGTAATGGGAGCTGACCAGCTGGAAAACAGTTTGGCAGAGCAGGTCCTGAAGCTCCTGGTGGACACCAAGTTGACATCAGCCAGCAATCTCACATTACAGAAAAGACAGTAAACTCTGTCCTGGGCTGCATTAGTAGAAGTGTTTCTAACAGATCAAGGGAGGTGATCCTCCCCCTCCATTCAACACTGTTGCGGCTGTAGCCAGAGTACTGTCTCCAGTATCTGTATCCTCAGCACAAGAGAGACATGCAGGCACTAGAGAGAGGTCAGCAAAGAGCCACTATGATGATTAGGGGAGCAAGAAATGGCAGAGACACAACCAGCACAATTTGGCTGCTGCTAAAACCTTCTCTAAGCAAAAGTGGGGAGTAGAGCAGCACTCCTGTAAGGAAAGGCTGAGAGAGTTATATCTTCAGGCTGGAGAAGAGGAGACTCAGCTGGATCTTATTGTGTATAAACATCTGAAGCAAATGGGTAAAGAGGACAGAGACAGGCTCACCCCGCTGACAGGACACCCACAACAGGCACAAACTCAAACACAGAAGGTTCTGTCTGAATGTGAGGAAACCATTTTACTGTTAGGGTAACTGAGTTAGGGTATTGTTAGGGTAACTGGCCCAAGTGGTCTGAAGCATCTGTGGGATACCCCTCTTCGGCAATATTCAAAAAACCTGTTTGTTTGGTCCTGGACAGCCGTGTTCTAAGTGACCCTGCTTGACCAAATGAACTCTAGTTGTGTCTTCCCACTTCAGCCATGCTGTCATTCTCTGCTTCTGTGAATCCACACCTAGAAGCTCTGCATCACCTTTCCCCCTGTCAGCAAACATTGCTGCCTTCCCAAAGCCAGCTACACATGGGAAGACCTCCCTGGGAATATCAACAATACTGAGCTGCATTATCTTAAATAGCAATTTTTTGTTGATCCAGACTATTTTTGTTGAAACATTTAAAGGGGTGCATGTAAGAGCTTTTGAAGAGATTGACAGGAAAAGGGGTGAGGGAGGGAGGGAGGGAAGAGAGTGGCCAGCACCCAGGGCTAGGCTGGCTCTGTAACCACTGCAGTTGCACTGGAAAGGCAGAAAAGAGCTCAGTGCGTCTCATCTGAGCTGCTGTGTTCATCAGGTTCTACGAAATGGAAGCTAGAAGAACAAGACAGCTGACAAAACACTGCAAAATTCAAGAACTCTCTGAACCAGCTAAAGGAAATAAATTTCAAGACAGTAAACTGTAGTGACAGCATTTACTCCTGAATTAAAACATTTGGGGATGGAACAGGTCAAATAAATCACTGCCTTTGGCTTCCTTACTGCAAAGGATGTGTTGAAATGTTCAGGAGTGAAGGTACAGGCAGGCTGCTTATGTAATCACGCAGATTACATGAAGTTAGAAAGCACACACATGTATTTCAGGAGGAAATATGTTTTCTTAGAGGAAAAGAGACATACAACTGAGATGAACACTTCATACTGGATGAACACCAAAATCAAATCTGGGTGGGATCAAGATAAACTTTTAGTGATGGTGGAAACAATATAACATTTTAAAGATAGAATAAGAAACACTACAGACTATTAGATCTGGTAACTGGTGCATAGGTCTTCTGTTTTACTTGTTCTGCTTCGACAGGGTACATGTTTGAATAAACCATGTTTGCATTGAGGAAAATAATACTTGATTTTGTGTCTGATCCACTCTTATAAAGGTTTTTATTCTGCACTACTTACATACTTACGTATTTTTTATATATTTATATATTTAAAAGGCAGATCTCAAAATCTTAATCCTAAAGCAAGATTGTTGTGAGGCTTTTCAAATGAGAAAAAAAAAAAAAAAAAAAAAAAAAAAAAAAAAAAAAAAAAAAAAAAAAAAAAAA
>VXBB01021895.1:135940-270479 GCA_013399915.1 Illadopsis cleaveri
AAAAAAAAAAAAGGCAGAAAGAACAGAAGAATGAAAGAGGACCAGGAAGGGACGGAGGGAGGGCAGGAGGGTAGAAGGAAGGACAGAACAGAAGGAAGGAGAAAGGGAAGGNGCCTGATTTTTATTTTTATGTGTTCTAGTATAAAACTGTTATTTAGTTATGGTATCAGATTTGTTTTCAATTACTTTAGTTAAAAATGTTATTCTGGGTTTTTTTGAAAGTAGCAGGAAAATTCAATTCTCAAAGAAATAATATTGATCAAAAATGTTAAAATCACAGTAGAAAACACCAAGATACCCCTCACTTTGATAGTTTTTCAATACAGCTCCTTGGGGAAGAAAATACATGTCCTGAGATGCTAGGTTGTGGTTGTACTGTCATTCTCTGTGGGTGTGCATGCACTCAATTTATTGCAGCCCTTCAGCTGTCAGAAAAGTGCAAAGTAAGTGGGAAATGACACAGAACACTGATTTAGAACACTTTCATCTCTATATGGTCTGTTTTTGTTAGTGATCAAGAGAGAGGAAAGTAGTGGTTAGGCACTATCTGTACTACAAAGCAAACCCTGCAGAGGCTATACAGCACATGGTCTTTTGAGAGACTGGATACCTCTAACTGGAAACAAACAAACACACAAAGAACTCTATTTATTTGAAGACTTTAATAGCTCCTTTGCAGCCATTTTGTACATAACAGGAAGCAAACCATTCCAATTTCCAGTGTGCTTTATCCAAAAGTATTTTCAACCAAGGGTTAGTTGCCACACATTTTGTATTACTTTTGACTTATTAAATATTTGTAAAATTTAAGAAGGCTTACTTACCACTTGCATATTTTAGCCCTTATGAGGCAAGACATTACTTATTTACTATGCTGTTATTTGATTACTAAATAAACAGCTCACAGAGGCAAACAACAAGAAACCCAAACCCAAGAAGACCAACACTGCATTTTCAATAGCAAGATCCCTTGGGAGCCAGGCTCTGGGATTTTCATCGCAGAAAAATGTGGTCATACCACTCAGAGGCATTGGCAGTGTCTGGGAGGGACTAGGAGGTGGTAGACTATAAGTCCAAACAAGGAGGAACTAGTGGAGAACCTAATAAAATTAGGAGGATTAACACTCTATCTCTCCTGGAGATTTACAGTTTTGAGTTCCCTTAAAAAATTCCCTAATAAAATTCTCCCATAAAATGAAAGGAATTCTGGTTGTCTTTCCTCAGGCAGGATGGACTCCAGTTGCCTCTCTCCAAGTAAGCAAGTAAGATCCACTTAGCAACTTTTTCAGGTAAAGGAAGACACCAGTCTTGCTGTATACTACTCTTCCTCATCAGTGTCAGCCTCTCCTGGGTGCAGGTTTTAGTACTGGACAAGCCTTTAATTACAACGATGTGAAATATTACCTTCAGTCAGTTTGACAAGCACTTCTTCTGGAATTCAGCCTTCAAATATACAAATACAGGCAGCAAGTATCGCATAAATCTTTAAAATTGGGCAGCAGATAGGATCCACTGCTCTGACTCTTTTTAATCTTGAATTGCTGCAGCATTTGCATTAATTTCTATCTTCAGCATTACAAGTTGTTGGGGTTTTACTTGCTTTGCTTCTCCTTGCTGGAAAGGTGAAATTACCATGTCTTAGGGATGAACCATTCCTGTCAATGTCATGGTCATATCACAACAAGCAGCCACCAACTCACGGCGTTAGCCCTGGTGATGCTGTGGCCATCTCACAGCAGGTGGAATGTTGGTGGCTGGTGATACATTCAGCCCTTGGTGTGAGCTGGGGGAGCCCTGGGCAGGGAAGCAGAGGTGGTCACTTGGCAAGAGAGGGGTGTGCTCCTATTGACATCCACAGTCCTGGAGAGGCACGTGACTATAACCCTTTCCACTGCTTCCTTTGCTACTCAGCTGGAAAGTGCAGCAGTTTTCTGGAAGGACATTGACCTAAGGATAAGGAAACACACTGCTGATTTTCTAGGTGTTTGTTCTCTTAGAGATTGTAATCAAAATTTATTAATATCTGTTGTTCAACCCTGAAGATATATTTACACTTCTTTGCTATGCATTAAGTATTGACATTTAAATTTAGAGTCTCCTTCTGCGCATTCATCTGGAGTGAATATTTTTCTAATGAACTCTGTATAGCTCACTCTAGACATTTGTAATACAGAGGTCTACATCTGAGGCAGGCTCTCTTTATAGTCAGTGGAAAGAAATACTCACAGGAGATGATTCATCTGACCTATTTTAGATATCTACGTGAGGACGAGATTAACCTTGCACCAGAAGTATCTATTTACTCTTCATTGTGGAGAACTTGCCACACTGCAAGTATCTGAAGTCGAATGCAGTGAATCTTCCTCTTCATCCAAAGACCAATTATCCTGAGAAATCCCATGCTACTATCTGCCTTTGCTTCCAACCAACGTTGCATGCTTACAACCACTGTGAATCTCAAAAGTTGTACATTAACATCCTGAATTTCTATTCTTGTATGAGGCCTGGCAGTCATCTTTCCTGAAGACTTGAACTGTGGATATGGAGATGGGTATCTCTCCATGTCAGAGTGCTTTTGAAAAGCAGGAAGATGGAGCAGCTCCTCTGCTGCTGGCATAGCTTTAAAGCTCATTCATATGTGTGCATACAACATTTGGATTTATGTGTTACCCCTTCACAGGCCATGAGGCCATACTCATAAGGTATTATCTCACTTAAATTCACAGCTTCATGTCACCTTAGCATTGCATGCTGCTTATGCCACCCTTCTATGCAGAATACTTGCATTTTGTACCCCTTGCCTCACTCCACAGGAACCATGCATTCCCTCAGGAGCCAGAGCAGATATTGTCATAAGATATTTCTGAAGAGTATGAAGTTTGTACACACACAGTCCCTGCATGAGATGGTTTATGTGCTGAGAAGTCAGAGAAAGTGGAGAAAAAGAAATGAAAACATGCCAATGTTTCAATATTAACTTTTAAGTGTGAGGAGGGTAAAACTGAAGTGTGAGAGGAAAACATAAGAAGGAAATATGACTAGAAATAATACATTAGTTGTTATTTTTTCATATGAGATACACACATGCTCGGCGGAGTAAAAGCAAGTATTTGCCAATATTAAGCTTCAGAATACTATGTTTGTTTTCATATCATTAGCATGACAGCCTAAGTGGCTCCCTCCAATAAAGTGTGATGTTTCTGGCTGGAAGTTTGCTCAGACAGCTCAGATCAGCTCTGATGTTTATTTACATGCAAACTGTTGTGAAATTGTTACACTGTGAGCAGAGGTGCTGGAGAAATTGTAGAACATTGTTTTGCCAAATGTTATTGTCATAAGTAGGTCTCAACTCTGTGGGCTCAAGATGGGCAGACCCCTGTACTGGGGCAAAATACGATGCTGGATGGAAGTCTTACACAAGTGGCACAGCAAGGATGAACTTACAGTTCTGATTGTGATTTCACAAATGTTTGTTTGTTGTTCTCTGTCCCAGAGAGCTGTGTTTAGCAATCCATGGAACAGCACACCAGGACTTCAACAAGATGGTGTGATAGTGGCTGAGGGTTTTTTTGAGAAACAGAAGCTGTGGTGTAGGATACTCTTTTGCCAGAAGCTTCAGCATAATTGTCTTTCCTCTTAAAAATGCTACTCTGGCAGCATCCCTTGCCTTGCCAGCTTTAGGTAAGGCTCTACTTGCTTAGGAAAGATGGATACCGTACTGTCTTTCTTCCTCTGTCCTGAACAGTGTTCCCAGGGTAGATGGTGTCAGCAGCCTCTCAAGACAGTAAAACTTTTAGTAAATAGCTCCTAGAGAGGGAGGGAAAGAGCTGCAGGTCTGGGATGATTGTTTTAGGCTATCTGCTGACTCAGAAAGGCATATCTACATCTACACCGTAGCCTGTTCACATCTCCAAAGTGTTTTATTGAGCAGTAAAAGGTAGAAAAGCACTCAAACACAAGCCTGAGCCTGATGTAACTGGATGGTTCCAAAGCTTGAGACCTGAACAAGAGCAGCCTGCTTAAATTCAGAACCGAATTCCCCTTCATATAAAATCAATCATGTCCTTTATATTTCATTAAAATTTACATGTTTTCATGTATATCTGAAGCCTCCTGCACCTTTTCCCCTATCTCCACCTATTCTTAAACCTCTGGTCCTTGATATTTATTACAGAGTGAATGCCTGATATTTGATAAATACAGTAATAAACTAAAATGAGATTTGTATGATGCTATTTTTGCCATGTGTGTTTTTTCTTTCTCCAAGTTTACAAAAGCCAGACTAGATTTAAAAGATTTCACATTCCTTAAAGCTTTACATTCCTAAAAGCAGTGCAAAACTTTCCACCCAAGTTAGCTGGCAACTCTTCTTTGGATATCACAAACACAAAAACATGTTTTAAAAGATTAATCATATCTGGACAGCTCAGGTGAGGAGTAGCAACTTGGTAGCAGCACAGATAGCTCTCAAGCCCATTTAATTTACTGGCAGCACAAAAGACAAACTCTCACCAGGCAGAGCTGCCTACTTTTGGACAAAGAAGCAACTTGTTTTCAATTCTCCTTGTATTTGCTGCTTGGACTCTGTTATGACATTCAAATACACATCAAATACTTGGGTTCAATAGGAAGAACACAAAAAGCAATTACATGCAAGTACCATCAAGCTTCTCTTAGGACCGAACAGTGACGTGGAACAAAGTCTGCAGTTCTGGGCTGTGCGGTCATGCAAAATGAGTGAACATATTATTACATTGTTGTTAGTGAGTTAACCAGGGTTCTGGATGTACAAGTGACATTTCCTCTCCTCACTATCAAGCTATCCCATGGCTCTTCCACAGATGTCTTACCCTAAGGACTGTATTACTGTCCCTTGTTTTCATGACTCCCACTGCTGTAGACTCTGAGGAACCTACCTATGAGGAACTGAGACCCGCAAGACTGGACTTGAGATGCTCCTTGAGGTGTGATCCAGACCCTCAGGCACTCAACATGAGGGCAGGGATGTAAGGCAGGGAAGCCTTACAGTGAGTTTGAAACCCACCTGCACACCAAGCAGGGAGCACCTGAGAGCTGCCCCTTAGGAAACACTTGGGCACAGGATGGGTCTGTAACTCTATCCTGACATCCTGCAGGAGAGAGGCCCCAAGCTGACACAGTAACTTGTAAAATTTGCTTTAAAACATAAGCCCTGGGCTCCTGAGTTCCTTAAAAGTGTAGACTGTCTTCAGGGCAGATGGATGGGCTGAGCTGAACAAGGAATTATCCCTAGTGTTGGAGAGCCTTGCAGCACCTCCATGCCACCTGGTGCTCAAGGGGTCCCAGGAAGGTGGAGCCTGCTCTGGAGCTCAGCTTTATTTCCTTGTATTTGCATGTGGCACTCATTTAAATCTTTGATTGAAACAATCAGCTTGTCCAGGGCCGAGCTGTGATCCTCTGCCTCCACAAACAGCCCTGGTACATCAAAGGAATGGATGACATGAGTCAATTGCTCGTGGGACCAAAATCTTGCAGAGCTGATTGCTCCTTTCCCCCCACCCTTCTCTCACGTGAAGAAGGCAGAAACTCAGGCATGAACCCAGCCAGATGCAGGAAGCAGGAAGGGGAGGTCTGGTGTTACTGCCTGGTGAGAGAGCAGCCATCTCCCATCAGTGACAGTCCAGCCTGAGTACTTCACTTCTTCTCCCAAAAGATGCACAGAGAGGCTCTGTGGCGCCCAAGCCCAGAGGAACAGGAACACCACAGACCCATTTTCCCTGAGGGAAATAGAGAGCTACGTTGTTCTCTAAAGGGCCTTTGGCTCTCTGACAGCTGAAATGCCAGTGCCCCAGGATGTGTTTCACCATCCCTATTCCTTATGGAGCGCCCAAACCTGAGCCTCATCCCATACAGGTGCACCTCTGCTTTTCCATCAAGTTAGACAGAGCCCATGCTCTACGTTTATGCTTTTTTAGGTTGGCTTTCTCCATCTGCAAGATGGTGGATAATGCCAGGTCTGATGCAAGACCCACTGATAAAAAATGGAACCATCAAAACATGTGACCACAGTTAGGCTGGAGCCCTAAGGCAGTATTTGCTGTACAGCTGAACTGCAGCCTCAGCCTAACCCTGTCAGCCCAAACTGCCTCCATATTCAGGACAGAGATACATGCATTTCTGGAAAGCTGTTTTCATCCTAAAGGATATCCAAGAATGGTGTCCCAAACCATCTCCTGGAAGTGCTGCTATTGATGAAGGAGCCTCAGGTGATTAGCTCAGCCTGAGACAGCCAGCTTGCAGACAGCTGCAGCCAGCTGAAGAAGGGTCCCCTGGAAGGCTAAACAAACGTGTCACACTGCTGGAGTTTTTTATACCTGGCTTGATGGATTTATTCTTCCTTGTTACCAGATTCTCAGACAAGCACTGAAGACAGTATCCAAACCAAGTACATTGGCATGCACTGCGTAATTTCTGATATGGAAAATGGGTTTCCTTTTTGTTCACTTTAAGTGATGCATTTGGAGTCACTTTAGTCTTCCATTACTGGTGGGATTCATAAAGATTGTTTCCAAAGCGAGTAATGAGGAAAGCAGACTTTCTCATTATCCTTTTTGGGAGCAATTGGTATAAACTATTCTGTTCATGGGCAAATGAAGTAGCCACAGCTCCCCTGTGTTCTGAACATCTTCTGCATTCAGTATCACAAATGATATGTATGAGTACAGGTTGTACTTCCCGTCTCCAATACAAAAGTTGGGGTGTTTTTTTTTCCTTCTTGTGAGCACACAACAGAAATTGATTGTAATTATGGAGAGAGTAATTGGCAGCAGCCTCAAGTCTTCCTTGGATCCGTTTTCAATAGTTTGAAGTTTGTCAAAATCTGTTTTCAACTTACAGGATGATCTGAGAGCTTCAAATGCCTCCTTTGCCATCTGTCCTGTGAATTTCAATATTTGCTTTTTCAAAAATTATTTGAATGCAGTAGGGTGCCAGTATCAAGCCAGCTTGTCTCTTTTTGCCGAGGTGTGGGGCAGGAATTTGAGTGGGTGAGGTCTGAGGAGACATTGTTTAGCTTTACAGTTTTTAAACTCAGTCTTCCTTAGATCTTTATTTTTCCCTTCATGTGTTTCCATTTACACCTGAATAATTCATTATACTGGCAAGCTGGGAAGATCCCTCTTTTCTTCAAGGTAACCACACATTTCTGAAGTAAATTATAGGTGTGGAGATTATAGAAATTTGTCGTCTAGGCACACACCCTGGCTCCTTTCCTTTTCCAAAGCATGTAATAATAAAATGCTTTTCCTTTTTTCCTCCATAGCTAATGTATGCCTAATGTGGGAACAGTTGTTTTTTTGTTTTGATGGAACATTAAAGCAGGCTGTGTAACAAGGGAGGAAGTCTAAGAAGTGGCATTTTATTTTTAAATACAGCTTTGAAAATAAGTGGCAAATCAGTGATCATGCTGCATTGGTGTAATCTCCTTTGCGGTTTTTTGTTGGACTGTCAGCTTAGACATAGATTAAGCATGGGATAAAAGTCCAGAAGTCCCTTTTGAATTTTGGGTTTAAATACCAATGTTCAAGGTCACCTCTCCTTTCCCACCCTGTGATGCTTCCAACTCAGATTCTGAGTTTACTCTAAGAAAGGACAAATTAGCCATTGCTAATGCTATTTGGCTATTTGACCCAGAACAATAGCAAAAATAGCTGAGTAAGCTACTTTTCTGGTGCTGAAGCCATGAAACACATCCTACCACTTCAACACATGGAAGGATTCTAGTAGAACTGAAGGATGAAAACATTATGCCTTGTTGGGAAATATTAATGTTCACGGCTATCATTCTCTTATACTCTCTAGATTTTAGTGTTTCACGTATAACAAAAATGGAAAACGTTCAACCCACTAATTTAAGTACCTTGCAAAGCATAGACGATGAGGATGAGCACAGCACCTGTTGAAGATGTTTCCACAGGAGAAGATGAGCTGTCGGACTTCCAGATAATGAGAAACTGGGATGTAGTGGCAGAAATACTTAGATTTTGAGAAAATATGCTGTTTGCAACCAAGTCTTGCTCAAAGTCACTTGCAAGCAACATCAGAAAGAATTGGTCTGGCAGATCTCTCACTTTCTGTCAGATCTGACCTTGGCAGATAATATTACATAAAGGATGAGAGCCAGAGCAATGAGAGAGGCAAACAAAGCAGGAGACTAAGAAGAAACCTTGCCACAGACAGCTTCAGAGGAAAGCTTTGTTTAATTTTATTTTTTAGAGAAGTATGAAAATTTAAAAAAGAGGGAGAAAGGAAAATTTAAAAGGGAAAGCAAGCCCTCAGACACAGAAAAACACATTATTTTTCTTTTTTTTAGATCAGATTTTCTTGGCAAAGGAAAACACTCAGGTGCAGCTTTATTTGAGGAAATGTGTTGCCTCTAGAAGAAAAAAAAAACCATGTTTCTCAAAGTAAAAAAGATAAACACATGGTTTTTTGGAGGAATGTGGTAGAAAACAGTTAATGAACAGAGATTTATTTAGAAGGGGCAGGTTAAACAGGCAGAGACAAAATAAATCTGTAACCAAGATATTTGTGAAGAGAAGCTCTGCTATGCCATGAGTCTGGTGCTGAAAATCATGTATGTATGCTACATCCTCTCTACCTATGTTTCTGGAAACTGTAATACCTGGGAACATGCAAACTCAGAACAGCCTTCAGCAAGAGCTTTGCTGGCAAATTAGTTCCAAGCCTTTCTTACAACAAAATTAAATGGGATATTTGAAAGCTAGAGGTAAAAGGGCATACAGCATATGGCACACTTTAGCTCTTTACTTCAGAAAATAATTATTTCAAATCCTTTATTCCAGAAAATGGACCCTTCATATCCTTCCTTTGGAGCATCTGTGATGACCTGGATGCATTTGCTAATTGCTATGTAATGGACTAAATGTGTTTATTAGGTTAAGTTCGTTTAACAGGGGGGAAATAAAGGTTATTAAAGTTTGTTGTAGCCAGGAATGAAAATTGCTGTTTTTCCCTCTGCTGCTCTCTCTACTGTGATAAATTCCAGAGAACACATCTCAGTTCCCTCCAGCCTGAGCCATCTACAGATGCATGTTTTCTTTCCATAACCAGCTGTAGCTAATTGCATCAGTGCCGCCTCTACTGCTGCACATGAAAAAGAAACCTGTAATTTATTGCAACAGACCATACTACTCCTGCTGTACATCTTGCTCGTTCTGTCATTCCAGTGAACGGATTTCTCATGGTTAATTGGCAGTTCAGAAGTGGAAAACAACCTTGCTTGTAAGAAAGCTTTCAAAAACCTCCTCCATATGTTCTATCCAGATATTGATAAAAGAACAAACAGAAAACATATTGTTTATCTGTAGGGCCATGATTTCCCCATCAGCCAAAGAAATAGTGAGTCAAACCCATGTCTTATGTGTATCTTTGCTGTGGCCAACACAAGTACAGAGCTCATGATAACGACCCATTCATTTTATTACTGCTTGGATGGTAACATGGTGCCTTGAAAAACATGTGCAGGTGAGGTGGTGCAAATTACTGTCAAAATCAGTGGAGCTGTGCCAGCTTATACCAGCAACAGATCTGCTCCAGTCTCTGCCTCGGGGAATTTATGAATCATAATGTAACTCTAAGTAGATCTAGTGGCTGTAAAATTCAATCCTGTCTTTAATAGCAGTGAGGCAGGAGAAGGCGAAAGGTGAGCCCTAACCTACTTTTAAAGGGTCATATCAAGGGCATGGAAAAAGGCCTTTTAATTGTTCTTACAGCTCTGGGAAGCGAGACTGTAATGAAAGGCAGTAAAATCTTAATCACAACCCATTGCTCGACTTAGGAATTAAATATAGGAGTGAGGAATTAAATATAATTCTGCCTAAACCTGTGGTTTAAAAAACGAAGGCTTCAAGGACTAGTGCAAAGAGCAACTTCCCCTACCTCCACTGTCAGCACCTTCAAAATCTACATACTAACGTTCATGTAACTAGGTGTGGGGCTGTGTTGTGAGCTAAACAGGAACAGCTCCAGGTTAAAAAAAGAAAAATAGAAAAAAATAAACTAATTAATAAGCTCACAATATGCACACTTAATAGCAGAGGTTAGCATTTGCAAAATGACTGGCATTATATAAGAGTGAAGCACTTAATAAACCCCAGCTATTACCGTGTAGTGTTGCTATTTATTACTGAGGTTCAACCTCTTGTTTGCATCTCAGTGCACATCAAAGAGCCTCCCCGCCCAGGCTGTGCGTTCTGGAGCTTGGCTCACAGCTCTGCCTCCTCTGCTCACAGAGGCTGCCTCAGCTCTGCCTTTCCACGGCCCAGCCACAACTGCTCGCTCCAGCTTAGCAGGTGCAGGGGCTGAAGCCTCAAGTGTTAATTGCTCTATTATGTTAATGTGAAATTAAAAGGATGGAGTGGAAAATCACGGACATTGTCTTTTCATTTACCCTAATTGACCAAACAACAGTAAAAGAGTGGCCTGAAGAAAGCCTCTTACAATGCATTGGCACTAGTTAGGAATTTCAAGAGGGATTTTTAAATTCTTCATAGCTTCAAAACTGGCCCTGAGAGCGGTTTGTATCATTCAGGTAGTTAGCAGAAAAAGGTAGAGATTCCAGCTGTGCAACTCAATTCTAGGCAGCAGATCTGCAGCTGACCATGGACATCCAGCACTGCTGATGGCCACAGCTGTGCCTGAATCATGAGGCTGTTCTGTCTTCATGTGCTTAGTCTGCATCAAAGAGCAGAGGGAAGACAGACTTCCTAAGGGATGGAGTAAAGTCTGTGGCTTATGTCACTGTAGCTTAAAGAATTACACTGCTCTGTGAGACATCCAAGGAATGCCCTTCAGACCAGAGATAGGGTCTTCCTTTGGACATGGGCCACCAGAGAATAGTTTTGCATTTAAAAAAAGAATCCAGAAAAATATGGTATTTGGCTTCTTCATTGATTTTCTTCCACTGTACATATATTCTTTTTTCTGCTATTAATTTAGGATTAAACCCTTTAAGTTTACTGAGGCAGCACCCCATTAGCTACAACAGAAAGGATTTTTTTCCTTGTGTTTCTTTTGAAGAAAGACTGAGGGTTGTTATTTTGGTTTTTGCAGCAAGCAGTAGCTGGGCACTGCACCTCCTCACTTCACCAAGACATATTACTCAGCCCACTCTCCAGCCACAGAGCTTGGTACAGGAAAAGTGGGGAGAAAGACACTTTACTTTCTGTTATAGTAAACATTTCAGCTGTGTGGACCTAGAGGAAAAATAAGATAAGTGTAAAGCTGTCTCATGGAGTAAAGGAAAGGCAGCAGCAGAGACTCAGAGCTTTGGGCTGGGAATGATATTTACAGACAAGATGTGCTTTTGAGTTTGCAGCCTGCTGTTTCAAGATGGCCTGACACATAAAATTAATCCCATCTATAGTGATTACATCTCAGCACATACAGCCACTAATGTGACCATTAAGTAGAATAACAAAGCAAAAAACCCCAAAGAGACTATACTAGTAGAATCTAAGATGCTCCAATCACGTATTTTGGGATGTTGTTAATGTATTTTATGCCCTGGTACCGATCCATGCTTGTTGTGTTTGTGTGACAAGGTTTAAGGTAGTAGAGGGACTACAGGGCTGGCTTCTGTGGAACCTGCTGGAAGCTTCCCCTGTTGTCTGATAAATCCAACACCAACCGTTTCCAAAAACAGACCCACAGCTGGCCAAGGCTGATCCCATCAGCAATGCTGGGATAACAGATTTAAAAAAGGGCAAAAATGCCTGCACAACTGCAGCCAGAGAGAGGAGTGAGAATATGTGAGAGAAACAGTGCTGTAGCTAGGAAGGGGAGGAGGTGCTCCAGGTGCCGGAGCAGTTTCCCCTGTAGCCTCTGGTGCAGACCGTGGTAAGGCAGGATGCCTCCCTGCAGCCCTTGGCAGTCCACTCTAGACCAGAGATCCACCCGCAGTTGCTGGAGGACACCATGCCGGAGGGACGCTGCGACCCCTTGGGAAGCCTGTGCTGGAAGAAGATCCAGGCAGGACCTACAAACACATGGAGAGGAGAGCTTGCACTGGAGCAGGTTTGCCAGCATGGCTTGTGACCCCAATTTGGTTTTATCTTTCGTTACCCAACTCTGATTTGATTGGCAATAAATTAAATTCTTTTTCCTCAGGTTGAGCCTGTTTTGACCATGACAGCTGCTGGTGACTGATCTTTGCCTGCCTGCCCTTGTCTCTCCTCAGGAGCCCTTAGTTACATTCTGTCTCCCCAATGCAGCTGAGGAGGGCAGTGATAGGTCAGCTTGGGTGGGCACCTGGCGTGGCCAACCCACCACACCATGTCTTGCCACAGTTAAATTAGCACTTTTGCCATGCAACTTTTGCTCTCCTAAGAAAACATGAAGAGGATAACACAAGGACTTATGTTTACAGTCCATAGCACAGCAGAATGTCTACTTAGTGCATGCAAGGGTTTTCAAATAATCCCTAGGGACAGACTGCAATTACAGCTCTTTCTTTGCAGTAACACACTGCTCAGTTTGTTGTTTAACAGGTTGCTTTCTTTTAGGGAGGTTTGTAACTGGGAAGGTTGAATTCGAAGCTGCAGGTTTAACCAAACCAAAATGGTTTATAGTAGATTCTCAGGTTATGCAAACAAAAAAAAATATTAACTGGTGCCAAGTCACCAAACTACCAAGCATTCTTGCCTATTTTCAGGGTGCACTTGCATGAATAATTTCTTTAGCATTCTGTTCAGAAAAGGAATTTTCCACACTTTTCTCCTACCTTACCTGTTTGTCCCTGTCCCCATGATGCTCTTGGCTGTCTTCCTGTTGCCATCTGGCAATGAAAATGCTGATGCAACTTTCTGGAGGCTGATGCTGTAGAGGGAATCCTAGCAATGTGTTCTCATGAGTTTGTGCAGTCCATATTGGAAATACTTCTGGATATAAAGAGCCTGAATAAGCCGAAATTCCAGAGGAGGTCCATGTTCTTACTGATAGCGTTAAGATGGACGAGAGAGAAGCATGACCAGTGGCACATTTTGGGATGCTGAATTTGTTTCTACATAACCACAAAATTAACATTTTTCATTTGACCTTATCCTGGCATTCAGCTAATTAATGTGACTGGGAAGTACATGAGTTTCTAAGACAGTCACTCTTTCAACTGCACTTTTCAGGAGACTATTAATTTTGCTGTGTGGATATAACATTGGATAGATAGAGAGCATAGATGGCAGAAGAAAGCTTGGTCCTGGATAAAGGAAAAGGAAAAAGCACTGTCCTGGACCAGCATGGGCATGGTCACCTTCTCATGTGGGGCTGTGACTGGGCTGAGGGTGTGAGACTACCTGTGCCTCTGTATGCCTGGTTTAAGGTGTGACTCAGCCAAAGGCAAGGCAGCTACAGTGGGCTTGTGTGACAGTGAGAAGAGAGAAGCTGAGTGGTTCAGCTGCTGGAAGAAGAGGCAGGTTTGTGTTCAGTCCCAGGCTATGGGCATTTCAGTGCTGTTCATCTTCAGGCATGCCATCAACCTATGCAAACTACAGAACTATCTTAAATTTGAGTGCATGTGCAGCCTCAGACCCCATCACTTCCTTTTCACAGGGGTGAACACAAATGTGCCATGACTTGTGTAAGGGTCCTCCTTACTCTGCAGTATATTCACACCAAGGAGGAACTTATGTATCTTTTATCCTTTAAGGAATTCTTTTTATAATTTGTAAACTAACTGATGTTCTGTAAAGATAGCAAAAAAACCGCAAGAAGGTGGCTAAAAGGTTGATGTGACCCAGGGTAAATATGGTGATGATTATGCATGGAATATAAATAACCTATGTAAAGGGTACCAGTACATAAAATGCATATTTCTCTTTTAGGAGAGATGAAGAAAATATTTACTACCTTATTAAATCAAAAGAAATATGTAATTAAAAAACAATCACTAGCTTCAGAGCTGCAATAAGCCTTTTTATTAGGTATTAATAATTTTACTAGATACTGGATTGCTGGAGGGCTGGGGTCATATGAGTTGGTTATAAACCATCTTGATACATCATGTTCTTTCAGTCTTGCCAATGTGACATTTGCTGTGCAGGCACTAGGAATGTTATGCATCTGAAGTAAAGCAAGTGAAAATACCCTATCGATCCTGAAACACTCTTACCAGCCTGAGCAAATTAATATTGAGGGCACTGACTAAAGGAAAAAAAAAAAAGCATTTTGATGTGTATTCATATGACAAAAATGTAGCACATGGTAAAATTGACTCCTGGTTAAAAACTGGAGAGGTATGCCTAAAACCTTCTAAATGCAAGGGAGGGGCCTGTTTTTTGTCTGGGTCACCGCAGCCACTCATTCTGGGACAAGACCTATCAGTGATATCAGTGTCATGTGGCACATGAAAACTGTTGAGATTTTATATTAAGCTCTATTTCTGACTAATAAGTGAGTCACAAACCAAAATGAGTCTGGATGCTTGATCCAAACATGTTCTGTGTACTTCATTATTGCTGATGACTCCTGAGAAGAAAAATGGTCATTAAAAATTGATCCCACCCCTCCCATCTCCCCCATTTTCTCCAACCGTGAAAACAGGTCTGGACATGTTGGCCTTCCCCATTCTGGAAAAAACAGCTCTTGATTTTCAGCGGGATTATGGCCTGTGTATCCAAATCTGTTAGCAAGATGACATCAATGAATTTGAAATGTTGTTCTTATGTTAATGCTTCTCTAATTAGCAATGTTTGAAGTAGCTCTGCTAAACTAAGAACATATCCTAACCTCAAGCCAAAACTCAATCTAATCCCTCTTTTGAAAAATTCAATTACCATTATTTTCTTTGTTAACATCATCTTCCAGAGCACAGCCCACAACTCCCAAGAGAGAAGACAAATCACCTATAAACAATTTCTGCTTTAACATAAAATAATCACATATAAATTAAGCCCTCAAAATATTTCTGCAAGCATTTTCACCTATGACTCTATCGTTTCAAGGACATTTTCAGCCTCTACAACTGCCTCACTGATATCCAAATGAAATTAAAGAATACTAAAAAGCAAATGAGTTCAACAAGTCCAGTACCTCCGAATCAATTTTTGTCTGTGGGAGGACTGTAACAGAAACAGCAGCAGTGAATTAACCAATAAACTGCAGTTTGGACTTTCCATTGCAGCAGCAGTTGTGGAGGTGAGAAGGTCTAGAAACGATCTCTCTTGGGCTTGCTCGTACAGACATGTTTACTTTCAAGCTGGTGTATTTCAATTTCTGTTCTGTTAGTCCATATTTCCAGAAGTATACTCAATCTCTTTAAGGTTAGCAACAAAACCTCATTCAGAAAAGCAGAGATGCTGAGTAGACATAGTAGCTGACTTTTTATTGTAGTGCATCAAGCAGAAACCAACACATATGCAAAATTACAGAGCTAAGCAAATCTGCCTGGCAGAAGGGTAAGAAAGTGACAATCTGCCTGCTGTGTTGTCACGGAAAGCTGCCTTTTGATGGCAGTAGCTAAGGGTTATATGAATTATAGACAGGTTGATGTACACCTTTTCTCCTCTTTGCTGTGGCATGCTAAACACCTTTCTGGTAGTTCAACTTTAATAGAAGTGATATGTGTTTTAGAACCATTTTGTCATGTAGGCTTCATTTACTTTCTTGCATATTTTAAGAACTGTGTTTATTCTCTTTGCATCTATTGTTTTTACAGAGAATGTCTTGTGTTTTACTCTTTCTTTTTTTCTTCAGAAATTTGACACAGTTATGGCAGTATTGATTAGAGATAAAAAAAAGCAGTGAAGTGTGTCCAGGAGAAAGTGGCTCACCATTCACTATGTGCGATTTGCATAATAGGAAGATTTTTGTCTTAAAACGTGGATTGCCAGCAGTCATGAATCAGCTAGATTCCATGCCATTTTACAAAGGGCACAAGTTCCCTGTGAGCCCACCTTATTATTAATAATCCTTTTTTGACCTAAACAGGGTTTTAATTCCATTCTAAGTGAATATTCAATTCAGGTATATACAGAGATGAACATCTTAAGCAATTAGTCATTTAGCCAGGTTACAAAGCCATGTGTGAATGCATGTGAAGATGTACTCTGCAAGCAACCAAACCACTTATCAATTATATGACAATCACTGTGGCAAACCATGCACAATTGTTCAAGCCACTACATATGTTTTTTCTGTAAAGAGAAATACAAAAGAAAATATTTTTTATGACACTGCCTTTCACAATATTTTGTTATGTTGCATAAGCACGCATTTGATGGCTACGTGATAACTTAAATCTCTTCTCATCTTTGGTTGGTTTTAGCCATTATTCATTAACATTAAGACTCACAGCATATTACCAATGTAAAAAAACTAATGAAACAGTTAGGCAAGAGGAAGGGCTATTTTCCAAAATAACAAGAAGTAATTTTCTTTTACTTTCATAATTCTGGAGTTCATTAGAACCCTTTCTCAAAGAACTGCAGTAGGTCTTCACTAGAGCCCAGATTGGAAAAATACATCTTAAAATTTGTCTGTTAGGGAGCAGGCAGATGACTTACTACTTCTACTACAGCCTGTGATCCTTGGCTGATTATATCCATGCCTTAGCTGGATTATTCAGAGAGAAAGAAGACCTTAAGATTTGCCTACAAAGGGAAAATATGGGAACTCCAAAAAAGTATCTTCACTCTCAGATGAGCACTCTTTATCTGATCTATTTTAGCTACTTACTACAGGATGAGAGGAGCTGCACCATAATCCTGCCTGTCCTCTGACTGGTAAGGGCTCCTGGACAAGTAGTTCACATGTTGAAGTCCATACTGCAGACACCTACAGATGGTCAGACAAAGCTCCCTCTGAATTAATGATTCACAAGCATTACAGTAAGATTTTTGAGTCTAAAGTCACACACAATTGGATCACCTTGTCTGGAGTAAAGGAAAAGGTACAGCTGGGCTTTTGTGTTCTCTGCTATGTAACCCAGGGATTAAGGAGAGAAACTCAATGCATTCTGCTGTTTTATCATTTTCATGCTCTCTCTTTGGCATTATTATGACAGTCTTGGTACAGCTTAGTTCCTTCTGAGGCAATCACATGGCAGATATTATTTACTGATCATTACATGAAACTTGCAAATACTATTGGAACATTTGTATTTCTGATACTAAATGTGTGCAACTAATTTGACTTGTCACTGTGAAGATGTGGAGACAGTTATACATGCAATACCTGTCTTCTTCACATTCTAATAAGTATACTTATGACTAAACCCATGTTGCAATAAAATTTACTGGTAGATTCAGTTACACCACAAGATATCACTTAATCCCAAATAAACTGTAGAATTTGACATAATGATTCCTGATGTGGAGGGAATGAGTTCCTTCTTGTTTACAAGAAATCACTATTTTTCCTACTTATTATTTGGCTATTATTTATCATACCACATGTTAGAAAGAACAAGAGAAAAGTTACATCGTTCTTTTCCTGTGTGTTGACAAGTGAAAAGTTTCAGAGGTTCTCTCCAGTCATGGTTCATATTTAAGCATCCACAGAATTTCTTTCCTGAGGATCAGAGACATGTCCTTGAAAAACAGGAACAAATAAACAAACTGAGTCACATGTAATTGGAAACAAGGGTTATGAACCTCAGTTAAAACTGATTAAAGTTTGCAAACCCTAAATCCATATCCTTACATCCTGCAGGGCGATTTCTTTTCTTCCAAGTTGTCACATCAATTTTATAATTTTAAAAACTACTGCTTTTAAGGAGAGGGAAGTGTTTAAACAATATGTGTAAGTCCTTTAGTCCTGGGTAATGACCTAAAACAATTTTAGGGCGAACACCTGTCTGCCCATGGGAAGTAGTGAATGAATTCTATATTTTGCATGTGGCTTTTGCTTTACCTGTTTAACAGTCTTTATGTCGACCCCTGAGTTTCCTCCTTTACCTTTCTGATTCTCAGCCGCATCCTGCTGGGAGTGGAGGGGTGGTGGTGAACAAGCAGCTGCGCAGTGTTTAGCTGCCTTCCAGGGTCCAATCACAACAGATGGACATGGGTATGAGCAAATCAAATGTGAGGATATAGCAAGATTTTACTAGCCAAGAGAGGATGTGATGAAGACACAGGAGTGTGTCTTTGAAACATCATTAAATAAATTCCAGCAGTGTTTTGATGGAGACCCTTCTTCAGTACTGGCTTGCCAGAAACTCATCAGAAACTTACCACAAAATTAACTCATGCTACCTGAGACCAAGGGCTTGCTTACAAGCATGCACTTGCTGCTGGAAGTGGGAACACTCTTAGAATAGTTTTTCCTTCTACTTTTTCCTTTTCTAATGCGTAATGGGCAAGGACAATTATGGCAAGCAGTAAGTAAAGTAACTTAGGCCAGGAAATATTAGCTGATATGGGGACAGAAATTCTGCTACATGACTACTTTGAGGTTCAAGGATTTGCTTTTGTTCTTTATTGAAATCAAATCAGGAATGTTCTATCAGTTGTTTGTACTGGTGGGATGAATGCGTCACTTTAACAGTTGGGTGGTACAGGGACAAGACAGGCATGTGGCAGACCCAGGCACGGCTTCCTGCTGTACCTGATTCTGCCCTGATTTTCCATTCTACATCAGGGATTTGAACATGCTCCTCCCACACACTCACTCAGCCTCAGAGTTAACCTGCTCTGGAGTATTTCCTTTGCATCTTCCCTCTCTTACTATAAAACTGGATAGTTCAGTGCAAATATTTTGAGAGCTTTTGTATAAGATTTTGTGCCTCTACAGCCTACAGTATAAATGGTGTTCTCACAATTATTGCAATTCAGGATAATGCTAAGGATGGCAAAGGCATCTTATCATCTCTGGGGAAGAGGAGGTAATAGGGCAAGCCAGAAGGGGCCAGAAGTAGTGATGGATCTTATGCCAGCAGCAGCATAGCCATGTAAGAACTATAAGTCACCACACCACCAAACTCAGAAGAACTGCCAGGCTGATAAGGGAACCCCCTATTCTCTGATATCTCACAAAATGACATTTCTGCCCACCAGATAACGCATAACTCCTTGGTGGGATTTTCTCTATCGTCTTTGAGCCTAAGTGTCTAAACAAGCCCCCATGTCAGATGGGTGTCAAAATAGTAGGGGGAACTGTCAACAGCCTATGTAATTACTTCAATCACTTCAAACTATTCAAGATCCTCCAAAAATGGAATATTTCCAGCAGAGCTGGAGAATGCTCAGAGTATCCAGGCAGCTTGGGTGATTTGGGCCATCTTTTTCTCTGACTTGGATGGAATTTCCTCATGCTCATGAAACTATGTGTGCGTTTATACTCATTGTTTATACCTATTGTCCAATTGCACCTACACTGAAGTACACTTATTTTATCAGCACTGGTGGTTATTTCTTTGCTATTTATTTGCTGTCATTGAGATGGCTGTAGTGTGGTGTCTAGGGGCTTGGGTGAATTAACATCTGAGGATTTTATCTGAGTTTCTGTATGTTGACGGTGAATGTCATGAGAAATAAAATCACAAGGTTACACTTCCTTCATGTTATTGTAGTTTGAAATGGGCTGTGAGTGTGCCCAGATGTCTGCAAATTTCTGTAAGACTGAACCACGTCTGATGAAGGTGACAATCACACTAAAGTGTTAGAAAGTTAACTGGAAATTAGGATGATCAGCATGAGTCATACTGTAAGGGAAAACAGTTCTACACATTTATTTGGTTCTGTTATTTGATGCATCAGATTCTCAAAAGACATTCCAAAACAGTGTACAACTGCAAAGATGACTAAGTGCATTTTGTGTGCTGCTGAGTGCTCTTTAGCTACCAGTGATGCCACTCATCATTGGGCAAGCACAGTACTTTTCCAAATTTGGCTATAAATCCATGGTGGCAAGCTGACAGAGGGGCTCCTCCCCTTTGATACAACAGCAGGAAATACAGCACAGAAACTGCCTTTCCTCCTCTTAGCTCCCATTAGGACGAACCCCTCTAATAACTTCTTGTCTGTATTTTTGTTGCTGACCCTTTAAATCAGGCAAGAAACTTCACACCTGGGTGGCCATTTCACAAACAGCAGACACTTGCTCCATGTTTTTCCACTGGAAATCATCTGATCCCAATATTCTTTTACTTCTGTCCAGGGATATGGCCTGCATACTTGCTACCTTCTTGTGCAGATGGAAGGCAAAATTAATAGCATGTGTTTTTCTCAAGGCAAGAAAGCAAGCAAGAAGAGGAGGAAAACCTAATCTTGCTTAATTTGCAGCTGGATTCCATCCTGTATTTTAAAGTCTGGATCTTCTCTGGTCTTCACAGAAGTTACAGTGATATATGACAATTCAGACCACCATAATTATTACTATTTCTTTTAACTTGCATGAACTTTCCACATTTCCTGGATATTTAAACTTTTTCCTGCTTTTATTTTGCAGCAAGCTCTAGAGCTTGCTAAACCTAGGTGCCTACGCAAAGCTATAGTGGATTTGGGGAGAGGTTATGGATGTCTTACCTTAGATTTTGTAGCTATTAGCCCAGTTTCTTTTGGACCATATTATAGAGGACCAAATCAGGGTGAACTACAATAAAAGTGGTGTTTGCAGCAGATTTTGTAATCTCCACCTCTAACACACTTTAGTTCCTTGGAAATTTATAAGGCAGGAAAATTAGTTTCAAATAAGCCTTCTGAACTGCTGGGGAAAAAAAAGATAGTGGTCTTTTTATTATCTTTTTTTCCTTGAACTGTGATAGAATATCTATTCATGACCCATTAAAATAATGTCTTCTCAGAAAAAAAAATAAAAGGCAGTGGCCACGTTCTAACCTGCCAATGTAAGTGGAATGTTTGCACAAGGCAGCTTGCATATACCATACTGACTTCATTCCCTCTCTGAACTACTTGAAGATTTTCTCCAAACAGGCCAGTAGAATTCAACTCCACTTGAACTCAGTGAACTGCAGAGATTAGAGTTACAATCTGTCTGAAGAACCAACAGCCAGGTTGAATGATCTTTCCACAAGTGAACTTTGGGATTCATGCAGCACTGTCAGTCCACGGTAAAGCCTTGCTACCTGTAACTCACCCTGACTTCCAAATGTGCCATTCTGTGCCAGGAATTGCTATGCCTGGTATAACCAGCACTGGTGTCAGTCAGGTGTGCACCGCTCACGGAACACAGCGCAGAAGGGTTTGGGTTGGGAGGGACTTACAAAGATCCATCTAATCCAACCCTCATTTCCATGCTCACTAAATAGATTTCTAAGACATAGTTCTGCTTTTCTCTGTTGAAACTAAGATACAAAGCATACTAATCATCTCGCACATAGAGCCAGTGGAGGAAAAAGGTTTTCCATGGAAAGCAGTAACTGGATATCTTAATAGTCCTGGGTTTTAGAAGCTATTCAACCATAAAATTAACACTATATAGCTTCACAGTCTTTTTAGTAAGAAATCAACTTTGATAGCTAAAACAAGCCACTAAAGACTCTTTGTTCACTCTTTTATAAACTTGCAAGTGTACATGTGATTAACAAAATATCTTTGGATTAAACCTGCCTGACTTTTACAATAAGAACACATATAGGTGACATGTTCTGCTTTGTGAACCAGGCTGATTAACACTCAACAGTAAGTAAACAGGCAGAGAAAATACAGTAACAAATCATTAATGATTCAGTATGAAAAAACTCAGTGGTTGCCAAAGACATGTGACCTGAATGGTCAACAGCAAAGGGGTGTTTGGAGTACTTCATAAAACCGTGCTGGAGTGTTTGTCGTTTTAGTGCTTTAGAATTGATATCTAGGATTGGATAGTAAACTACTGCCAAACAACTCTTTTCTCCTTCATCATGTAGAAATAGATCTTACTGGTCTATGCAGCACAGGGAACTGCATCTGTAGAGACTGCTTACACAAGGAAATACTGATGTCTCCCACAAAAAGTTAAAAGATAGTTGGGCTTGGCGGCAGTCACCTTAGAAGCTCAATTCTGCAATCCCTTTGAGTGACCAGCTCTGCAATGAATAAAGTTCATGTACATCTCATACATAAAATTCAAGCAGAAATATTTTATGTGGGAGGTTGAAAGAGATAATGACATTTCTCACTTTTCAGTTTGAAAAAGCTGTAAGTTTGGCTCACTGAAGTGAGCAGGTAGCTCAGTTTTGGACAGAATACCAAATATTTGGCTGCTAAGAGTTCTGTTATCTGCACTAATCTAGAATAGATTTTGCTCTGAAGAATAAAAGAATAAATCCACCTTCATTTAGAAGCATCAGAGTATAGGTGAGGTCTGAATCCAGTATGTAAGAGAGCCAGTAAGCATGTTAGCAGATCTCACTCCTATTTTGGTGTTAGTATTCATTCAATGCCAACACTATTTTACAGGAGGTGTTGAAATGGCTGCCTACCTTTTCAAAGAATTGGCTGATTTAAAAAAGTAGGCATATGATGGTTACGTTCATATCAGTCTTAAAATACTGATGTAAGGTTACCCTGAGAGAAAGGCATGCAGGAGCAAAATCCTGAAAAGAACACTTACAATATTCTATCCCTGTGGTAAAGAAACCTAATCTGAGATTAGCCTGCCCTTGTAAAGAAGAAAAAAACCCTCTCTTGCTGGCAGAAGCTCTGGATAGAGATGACTTCAGACAAGAGTATGGCCCCAGCTCACGTGCTTCAGAGGCAAGCCAGCACTGTCTTCTGAAAAACACAGTAAAATGAATGAGGATTCAGAAGGAAATCTCATTTCTCCTTTTCCTTTGTACCAGGACCTCAGACATGATACATGATGAAAGAAAGTTACTCTGGATAGTGCATAAAAATAAGGAGCTTTATTACTGCCTTTTCTTTTTGGACTTAAAATTTTGTAATATAGTGTTTTTTCTAAGATCAGCATATTAATTTCAGTAGAAACAATAGCAAGAAGGGGAACAATAAATCAGTTTGAACAGTCACTAAAGCAGGCTACAAAAAAACTCCAAAACCTTAATCAGTGACAATTACCTATTGAAACACATTCTCTATATTCTGTTCTCTTAAAAACCTCACAAAAAAAGCCCAAAAAATTGTATGACGTGCTGGCATGTCTGTTTCAGTAAATGCTGTTTTGTTTTCTCAACCCCAGCTTTGCCAGTGGGAAATGACAATTCCCCAAGGGAAAGTTAGCGTGCCCTGGGACGTGCCAGAAGATGGGTGAGTAAAACCCCTGCGCTTGTCCACTACGTACGTGTGTAAGTCATTGCTTTTCTGGAGCTCCAGACAGTTTGCACAACCTCCTCTTTGGTGGTTTTATTTTCTTAATAAAAATTTACTTGGAACAAACACAACATTTTAGTTTGGGACTGGATCACATTAGAAACAGAATGCAGAGATGGGAGGGTAGCAGTCAACCTTGCCCTCTGAGCATCTCCTTTGCTGCCTGCCTCCCCTTCATCATGGATATTTCAACTACCTACAAATTTCTGTACAACCCAAAAGTCACTCTATTATGTTATCTTTTCAGATGATACATTATTAATAGTGTCTTGTTGGGAGGCAGCATCCTTATGCCCAGAGATAATTGTTGAACTTTTCAAATGCTCTTTGGGCCACACGTTGGGTAAAGCTTTTCCAATGACAAGTGTACAGTGATTTATAACAAAGCTCTCAATCCAGTCAAACCAAATAAAAATTGAGCAATTACATGAAAAAAAATCCCTGCAAATCTTGATATTTTCCTTTTTTCTCTCTCAGAAGTGATGGTTATTAAATGCTTATTTAGTATCCACCAGTTTTATCTAACTCCTAGATAAAAAAGGTAGTGTCCGTGGATGAAGGTCAGTACCTTTACTGTTGCCTGGAAATACCTCTCCACAGCAGCAAATATTATGTAACGCAGAAAGTGTGATCTTCATTCATGCTAGAGACCACTGTGAGTAGAGACCTACAGTAGACCTGAAAAAGAAATGCTGGCTGCTTTAACAAGGATAAATCCTGATTATACCAATAGGCTGTGCTGAGACAGGTCTTTCTCAGTGCCTTAGTCCAAGCTTGTGGAATTACCTCTTGCAGAATTTTGGCTCCCCAAGGTGTTTGTACTTCTGCTCTTAGTGCAACCAATCTTCTTTGACCCAGCTGTTAATACTAAAATCACACTGAAAATATATATAAACACATATTTTAAACCCTCACAATTTTCCCCTGGGAGGAGAAAGGACTTAAGATGACAGATATTAGTCATCTTGCTTCCATAACTATCAGAAGTCTGGTCTGATATCATAGTGACGGATATCACATAAAAGCAGAATATGAAGTCTGAAAACTTTCAAAACATATTTAGACTTTTTTGACCTACATTTTGTATTAGATATTACTTTTGGTCTACTGATAGAGGCAGGATTATCAACACCATGGTATTTGGACACCTCTCAGGAATGGAAGAGTGGGGAGAATCCTATAGTAACCTGTTAACAAGACTACTTTATTCCTGACTGACAGATGGAGAACCAGAAAGATGGAGAGGTTATCTGGCCCTCACAGACTCACAAAGTACATCTGTGAGAGGCTTGAGAGACCTCAGTGCTTGATTTCTTGACTAGTGGGAAACATAACAGCTTAACCATAGCCTTCAAAACACCCATTCTTCCTCTCTTGTTAAATCTCTGTATTCCTCTTTCCACCACTCAGCATGTTCTCATTTAACTGATTGTGCCATTTCGTTTTCTGCTTCCAAGCACCCTCCCAAATATCATAACAGCTGTTCTTCACTAAAGCCTGTTTCACATAAATTTTTTCTTACTAAACTGTTCTTTATGTGAAAGGAGGGGCAGACCACCAAAGGGTGTTCATACCCATCACAATTCCTGCAAGACTCTGTTCTAATAAACTCCTGTGGTTCAGATTTTCCCAAAGTCTAAATTATTGTTAGTGGATCACTTTATCATGTTTTACCCCTTCATTTTCTACTTTTGCCAGTCAGCAAATCGCTAGTAGAAACCAGTAGAGCACTGCCACTCAATATCAACACTCTCTTGAACTGATTATTGAATCGAAAAGAAGAAAATAGATTCTATTTGATTCAAATCAAATTCTATTTGATTTGAATCAAGTGGAATCAAATAATTTGAAAAATGATACAGATTTGATCTGTATCACACAGAAATCAGAAGTTAATGTAACTTTGATTAGCGTTTTTCCTAAAGAGTTGCACAGGAAAAAATTAAAGGTGAAGGAGATTCCCAGTAAATATGATAATTCTTAAGCATCGTCTACTGGGGAAGATGCTCCAAGTCTCCATGAGAAAAGCTTCATCAGATGCAGAACTAGGCTGATGCAGAAGAACTGACTATGAGGTTCAGCTCTTTCTGATGTAAGCTGTTTCCATACAGGGCATAAGCCATAGGAAACACCTAACAAGCTGTTAGCTGCCTTAAGAAAGTGCTTGATCTTGACTGCTTTTTGTTTGAGGATTTTGCATCTAATTTGAACAGAAGTGATGATTTAGTCAAATTCATAACTTACGTTGGCTTAGTTTTATTTTTTGTTGTTGTTGTTAAAGCTTTCCAAGTAGATTTGCTTGGGTAGATGGATATAAAAGTGCACTATTCAATATTGACATTTGAAGTTTTATCAGGCTTAACTGGAACTAGCTATGTAAATCACAGGGGTTCCTTTCTGTTCCCACACTGTTTTAGTACTACTGTTATAAGCATAACAACACAAAACAGAACAAAACAAAACAAATCAAAACAAAAATCTTTATAAGAAAATCTCTGTTATTTAAATAAATGAGAAAAGGTTTTATTTTTTGGGGAGAAAATGAACTTAATTTTTTACCTCTTTTTCGTTTTGACATTTTTTTCACCACACAGATTGGAAATTAGAAAAAAAATTGACTTTGAACAACTTATTGACTGAGTAGATACATAATTCATAACTCTGATTTGGTGGCTACTTTAATGCAGGGAATGACCTTGATTATCTCTTAAAATATCTAGCAGCCTTCTTCCTCTCTGAGATGATGAATCTGTAGTTTCTACTGATTGATACGCCAGGGTATAAACTCACCACTGACTTGCTGTGAAGACACACAGAAATAAAATCTGACCACTCAAATGTTTGAAGGGAACACAAGATCTAAAAATACAGGTGGAGGGGCTGGATTTTTCCATACGGTTACACAGCACACACTGCTACTTTTATTGTGAATCCAAATCCTGGAGTCATGTTTTTGTATGGGGCTCTTGGTCTGTATTTTTAATCTATTTACATTTCTATCTTTCATTGGTGCAGTGGAAAGCCAGAAAGTGTGGAGGGAGTGCACCCTAATGGCTCAGGAATCAGAAAACAAATAAAAGAGCATAAGGTTTTCTTGAAGATATTCCCTAGATTTCCCTGACTCACACTTTTTCAACATTTGGGAGTGACTGTAATGTCAGCTCATCAAACTGTTTTTCTCCTAACAGTGCCTAAGTCAGAATTTCAGGAGACTGTAATGAAATGAACTACATCCAAAAAAATCCAGACAGTTGTGCAACTGCAAAACAGTGACCTGTTTGAATCTGTCTTATCTTAAATATATCATGGAATGTTGACTCTCTGAGGTATTCTCCATCCTTTAATAATTTCATTGACAGTCATTCCTCTGCCCGTTTATGAGCACAAGAAAAAATAGGAATTAGTGAATCACTGGCACATGATTTGTGCATGGGAAAAAACCAAGTTGTTGCCCAGTGCATTCTTTTTTTCCCATAAAGAAAAAAATATTGGGAAATGTGAACATGTGGGTGCTGCCCACAAAAATGCAGTATATTATCCCTCATTCTCCACTGTGTTCTTTCTGAATACTTGCGAAGGTAATAAAATTCCCTACTACTTAAATTTTGTAGTGTATCACATTATAGTATTTTAGTAACAAAATCTAAGTACACTTAAATATACATACATCTCTTTAACTAATGCATTTTATTGTAGCACTTAGCTTTGCAGCTGTTAACTGCTTTAAGCAGGAGCTTTTCATGTTGTTGCTGCCATCTGAGGTTTTTTCCCATCAAATACTACTTCTCTAAGCCACATTATTTACATCAAAGGCAGGTGAATTATTTAAGGATTAAAGTGAAACATCCCTTAGTAGCAATTGTTAATTTACTTCAGATTAGTGCTTTGGCACTATTTAATATAGCTGTTGTAATATAACTTGACAGTAAATGCTAGCCAGTAATACACCATTGACCTGCAAACCTACAGTGGTCAAAACCAGATTCTCCATGCAGTTGAAAAGCCTCATATGATCTCTTGCTCTTCCCTGAAAAGAGCAGAAGAGGAAGGACCATACACAATTGTTGATGGGATAGAATCACAAGTCAGTGATTCATTAAATCCTGTTCTATTTCATGCTCCTAAATGGAGAAATGATTCTCTATGAAATGTTATCTTCATAAGTTTCCTTTTCAGGTGATAATTCAAGTCAATATTAAGCCAAACAAGTTCTCCTCTGTCAAAATTTCCAAGGAACAGTTCTTTCCAGTGTGAAAAATGACAGTATGTACAATTGAAACAGAACTCAATTTTTTAAGTGGCAGTATCAGGAGTTGGGCATTTCTCAACCTCAACCTGCTCTGGCATGTAGTTTTTTTGTTTGTCCTTTAAAAGCACAGAAAAAAAAAGTGACATTTTGGCAGCACTGTTTGTAGAATTTCAGATTTTTTCAGGAACTCTTTTCTCTTGAATATTTTGACTGCTCCATTTGCAAATAGTGGCCAAGACACAATTAAACCAGCCTCACAAAAGATGCTGGCATCGAAATCCGTGTTAGGAGCAGCTCACAATTTGCACACCACTGTAGCTGAAGCCAGTTGTGTGGTCATTTTAGATTGCTTTGTGGTGAAATCCATCCCGTGAGTTTAACCAGCGCAAAAGGTTCATGTCACCTAAATCCCACTGCATTTTCAATGAGTTATGCATGGCATACAGGCAGCCTAAGCCTTTTGCTGAGGGCTCTCTGAAGTGTTTATTGTGGATATTATTAGTGCTGTCTCCTGCGTCAGAGGAGTGGAGGGTGGTGTTTTTGAGGCACTTGTTGCAACCCTGTTGGAAGCCTGAGCTCCAAGTGTAAAATGTGCTAGCTGCCTTTGTAATATGATTTACCAGGTAAGGCTGTGCAAAACCCACCAACTGCAGTTTGCATAGGCTTTGGAAAATGGACCTGGCATGGTCACTTTGGGACATCCCCTACACTATTTGTGCTTTGGGTTTCAGTATTGTGTGTACCTCAAAACTCAAAGTGAAACTGGCCATAGCCAAGCACAGGTCACCGCTGTGTTGCGAGCAATGGCTCTGTTGCTGCCAGCACAAACCAAAGCGTCTCCAAGCCCAGCCACCCCCAGAATGGTTCTGCAGGATCCATTCCCATTCTTTTCCAAGAGGAAGATTTGGCCGGGGCAGTGCTCTAAGCCACAGTTTCCCACCATACCATGCACTCATGCACAGCCCATGTTTTGCAGCGTTCTTGCCTGTATGTGCCTGTTTTTAAATGTGTGAGGGAAAATAATGGATAGATTGAGTGAAAGAAGAAGTTTGCTAGGGTCTTTTTTCTGTGTCATTACAAATATCAAGGATTTCTTGTTCAGGGATAAAACCAAGGTGAATTTACCAGCTCTGTGGTCCGAAGAATTTTTACAATCCAGATACTTTTAATTTTTTTGGAAGACTCATTTTGGGTTCATATCAAAGAGCCTGAATGCTTTAAACTAAACTTAAGCTAATCTACAATCTTTATCAAGTTTAAAAAACAATGAGATGCCTTTACACTTAAACTAGTATTGAACTGAGAGTTTCTACTAGAGACATAAATATGTGTGTAAGATAAGACACAAGCATTGAGGAAGGTAGCTCTCTTCATAAAAATCCAGTGAATATCAAGTGAATGAGAGAAAAACTCATTTAAATGAAATGAAACTTACTATATTTGGTTTAAAATGTTCCAAATATTCTTGCAAAACAACAGAGCAACTGTTCTGCTTTGCAGTTTTGTAAGAAATAAATGAGAACTGCTAACAAATGAGGGCAAATGGATAAAAAAACCCAAATTTTTTTACATAAATCCACACAATCCTGGTGTTTTCACACAGTAATGATTTATTACTCGAAGTAGAGATTCCAAGTTTATAGATGATACAGATAATTATTAAAATGCCTCTACTGATGCTTCAGATGCTCCTTACTCAAGTCCCTCAACAACTGTCATCACTGCTTTTTTTTCTGTCTTGCCCATTAAAAAAAAGACAGAGAATGAAAAGAAAATTTCACCAGTAAAGAAGAAAAACAACTTTTGTCCTACTGTTAAATCAGGATATTGTATAACTGCAAAGCAAGTCAATTTATAACTAAATGGTTAGAGTAACTATTTCTATTTCAGAGGACCACAACCCACAGTTGTAAGAAACAGATAACAAATTTCTAGTAAATAGATGTGCACAGTTACTCTGAATTTTGGTTCTGTAGAGACAAGATGTGGAGCTTAGCTCTTTGACTGACTATTCCCCATTTTTATAGATGTGAATATTTAGGACTTGCCTTTCAGATCAAGACCGAACTATTCATCCTGCTGAATCATTTAAACCAGCTAAAGAAACCTGACCCATTAACCCTCACCTGCAAGATACAACAAATATTGCCTCCTCAAAACTCTGCCTTCTCAAACACTTTTCACAAGTTACCACATTTACTGCTATGTGCTCAGTGGAAACAAGTCCAAATTCTTTTGATCCCCAGCACCTTATCTAAAGAAATTACATTACCTGCTTGCATTTCACTCAGTTGTTAGTGACTAAGCAAACATCTCTGCTTCTTTAGCTGATCACATAACTTTGTCATCTTGTAAGCAACTCTTGCTGTATTTGTTCTTTTCAGACTGCTCTCAATTAGGTCTTTCACAGGGCTATCACATCTCAGGTCTGATGTCAGGTAGAATGAGCACACTGTTGATCACAAGAGGGATACAGACTTCACCCTGGGAACAGAGCGAGAGGAACCTTGTGGGCACACGCACAAGTACACACTTGTGCACTCACACACAGAAGTATAAGGGATCACACTGAGTACGGTCCTTGAGAGCTTTCATTTTTTTTTCAAATTGCCAGGAAATCAAGAGGAGAAACAGCCTGTATTTGTCAACCAGCCAGGAAAGAAGCAACAGCTTCCTACATACTTGACAGGTAGGGAATTTGGTGCAAGATGAAGTCAGGCTCACAAGACAGTCCAAGGATTAGGGGAGTTATGGGGAAGTCTTGCTTTGACATTAATGAGTAAATCTGGTGCAGAATGATCAGTGAATTTGCCATAGAATCATGAAATCATTGAGATTGGAAATTTAATATCAAGTCAAACCACCCACCACTATTGGTGGATATCAATGCGATAAATACAACTTGAATCACAGCCTATGATTCTATACAAAGGAAGATAAGGTTGTAGTTTGGAGGGAAAAACTTTACATGTCTGGGATTGTATAACTATAACCATTTCATGTTATGGGATACCACCCTCTCAGCCCATATTAATGAGAGGATTAAAACCCAGTGAATTTACAGGTGATATGACCCTGTCCATCTCCTGACCTTTCTGCCTGACTGCACAGGCTAACTGGTTTTGAACATGCAGAGAAAATCTTTGCCATGTGATTGCTACTCTGACACTGTCTCTGTAATTTAGATTATGAAAGGCTTGTGGTGACTTTCAGGTTTTGTCATCAATAGCATGTTTTTGGCGGGGGTGGTGTAGATGTGCCAAGCCCAGAACATCATGATGAGAGTGTGAACTATTTCAGATTCTGCTATAGCAATTTTGTCATCCTTAATTAAGCCACAGGTTAATCCAGTAGGAAGGATAATCTAGAGTGTATCTATAATGCAGTGTCCCAAGTTCCAAGTTATCAGGTCCCCCACATGGAAGCTTGACCTTGTGGGGAAAAGTACAGGTGAGCTATCCCTGGCACTCCTGGCACAAGGGGCACGCTCCTCTCAGAGCCTCAGAAGTTAGTGCATACAATGCCCTGCTTATTCTGTTTATGTGCTGACAGGATTTCAAAACCCTCCTGAATCTTGATCTCCAGCAAATGGTCACCCATGAGTCTAAACAGTGACTGGCATAGGTCCTCTGCAGACTTGAAAAACATACCTTTCCATCCTACCCTTCATGTCATCACCCTGCCTCTACAAAGATGTCCAGGCTGCTCCACGTGGTGGTCTTGGGCATTTGGAGGAGAGTGCTGAGATGCTCTTGCTTTGCATACATCACTGAAACCTTGGCTGGCTTTCCCAATCTCTCGTCTTCTTCCCCTAATTTCCAGTGCTTACTTCAAGTTATAATGATAGAATGTGCTTTAGTGATTGGGCATTGAGGACCAGTCAGATCAGATGGGAGAACCATCATTAAAGTAGAGGGTAGAAATTCAATGCCATAATAAACCTGACCTTGAAAATCACTTTGTTTCCCCTGGAGAGGTAACACATCACAGGACAGAATGGCAAAGCCCAGCTTCTGTCTTTGAATGTCCATCAACTGTCAACTGTGTTGTATCAAAGTAGAAAAGAGTGTATGACTCAGTTTCCTGCAAGTACAAACTTAATGATGGTACACAGTGTGGCCCATAGAAATGGGAGGTGGTGAAATGCTCCCCGCTTGACCCTAATGGGCAGTGCTCAGGATGTTGGTCAATGCTCTTCAAACAAAAACAAGCTCCAGTTTGTTCTATAAAGTGAAGAATGCAGCACAGAAAACTGGGTCTGTGCCACAGAAAGTCCAGTGATAGCAGTGACTAAGAATTTTATACTGTGTTGAGTAATACCGCTCTGCAAGGCAATGCAGGAGAAGGAACAATTTAGCATAGTGTAGACTCAGATTTATAGAAAATCAGCTTCATGGAAACTGCCACCAGGGCGGTACTGACGGGTTTGCATTGTGTGAGCGCTGAAGAGAAGCAAAACAATGCTGGGAAACAGATTGATTTTGTTCTCAGCTGCTCTGCATAGATGAAACTTCTATTAAGACATGTTGTCTTGCTCTTGCAGCAGCTTGAAAATTGCCACCTTAAATTCTGATGACCTAGGATCTGCTCCTTTTCCCATTGCGTTTTTTTAAGTCAGTGTGCAGTTAATTGGTGCAACAAAGCTTTTGGGGCTTGGAGGGTTCAGGAACAGACTGCCCACGTGCAAACTGAAGACAGAGTTGTTATGCTCTTTCTTTTCAGTGCAGCTGCATGCAAGGAGTGGGGAAATGTGTAATCACTACCAGCTCCTTGGCAGTTACTCTTGTAAGTTAAAAAGATAATTGCCATGTTGGGCCATGCGTTCCTTGTAGCTGCTGTATCCAGCTCTCATCAAATGCATGTAGATCTGCCTGAAAGGAGCCAGAGCAGTGCAGGATCACCCTTACACTTTCTCAGAACCAGAGAAGGGAGATGAAATCATGTTTTTACCTTTGTAAACTGAAAATCTCCATTCTTCTCCAGCTGACAGCTGTGCTGTGTTTCCAGGTGCAGCTGTGCTAGAAGCTTGTGTTTACATCTATGGGTTTTTCTGAAAAGCAGAGGACTGGTGAGGAATCGGTTCTGCAAAAGACCAGTTAGGAAGACATTATATATCAAGATAACACAGACTTGAAAGAAGGTTTGGGGTCTTTTAGGCCATTCTGGCCATTTCAATAATGGAATCTGCTTTTAGAAATAAAGTGGGTAATATCTTTTATGACACAAACTGGGGAAAACCAGACGAACTTCAAGGCAGACCAGTTCTTCCTTAGATACAAACAAGCACATTAATAAAATCTGGTTTATCATATGGCTGGCTGCGTTTAGGTCTCCTTTGTTTCATTTTTTCCACTAGCACTTTCTGTGCATCTGAGTGCCTGCAGTGATGCCAATTTTATGATCTTTTTACACACAGGAACTAACACATTCTGCACCATTCTCAATTCTACATTTTAAAGGAAATTACTTCAGAACTCACCTCAGAAAAATAAAATTTCAAGGCAGAAAAACAACTATTGATTTCTAGTTCAGCCTTTAAGAAAAAAAAGGGCATGGTATTGGAAATGGTCTCCTTTTATAACGTGTATGTGTATACTTACAATGCACGCTGTGGCTTTTAAGTCATTTGCAAAATCTGCTGCAAGTAACATCTTTAAAATTCAGAAACAAAGTGCGTTTGGAAAATAATGCCAGATAACTTACATGTATTTAGTGAAATATTTAACTACAATATAGGTACAAACATGAAGGTATATGCTATAGGAAAGCACTGATTCTAGCTACGTTGTTGTAAAATTAATTACAGCTCAGTATTTTCAGATGGTGGCATACAGTCTCACAGATTTCCAACAGCACTGTTGTTATTCGCTCCAACCATGATAGTATCATGTGGCTCTAGTTAATATGAGAGCCTGTAATTAAAAATTACAATGGTAAATGCTATAACTACACAGTAAGAGACTTGTCTTGAAAATCCTAAACAGCTGGCAGGAGTGGATTTAATACAATTTACGCTAATAATTGTTGAAGAGCTTGCATGCATAGGCTGGAGCTGTGGTCAAACCTCACTTTCAGGTCTGGAGCTTAGCTGTCTGTATCTGCTGCGTGACAGCAAACAATCTGTATTTCTTTCTGCGTTTTACATCTTATCACACTCTAAGACCATGCATGTAGCAGATGTTATTTCCAGTGCTTAAACCCATTTTTTGGACTTACGTGACATGCAGACTGAAAATGCTCATGGTTGCATTTTGTTGTGCCATTTTGACAGGCAACATAAAGTTTATTGTAACTCCTGCCAGTGTAATCTGGCAGGAGGGTCCTAATGAATTTCTCTGTGAATCTGTGACTGAAAAGTTGCCATCTAACAGCTGAATTTTTTACTGACCTCTGGCTCATATTGATTTTGAATGCACACTTGTAGAAACATGTCTTCAACATACTCTTGAAAATGTGTGAAAATAAATGATGAAATACTAATTTTATTTTCACTTTGGCTGCTATTCACAGCAGTCTGCAGGATCCTAAATTTGTAAATGTGTGGAAAAACAGAAGGCTTTTAAATTAAGAAAAAACTTATTCTTTGCACTGGCTGAGTACAGCAAACAATCTTATTTAGTTTACCCTAATATGTACTTATTTTTTGCGTGTTCATTTTCTGTAACCTATAGATCTCGCTGGTCTGATACCTCATGTATTCATATGACTATCATTGCCAGTAAAACTGAGAGGCCAGAAATGAGCAGTAAGGTGAAGGGAAAGAGGGGAGGGCTGACGGATATATTTCATGTGAATCAAACTGTTTGTGCCCTGTATCTACATCCAGATATATACCACCAAACATGCTAGCCAGACTGTGTCCTGACATGGGTTAACCCCTTATCATCTAAAGTTTCTGGAGACACCTTGGCTTTCAGCATGCTAAACGGACCCTGGATGAATGAAACTTTATTTTGAATCAAAGTAATTTTTCAGAGTTAGCATCTTGCAATTTATGGTCTCAAAAGGAAGTAGATTAGCAAGCAAGCAGACCTTGACCCAGTGCAAATTGCACTGCTTCTTCGGTTCGCATGTCTGCAAGGGACCAGCTCACAGCATGAAAGAATAGCTCAGTCCCAGTTCCCATCAAACCCCTGACCTCTCTGTGAGACTGCCAACATGGATACCAGTTATGGAAGTAATTTAGTGCACAAACAAGTATTTACCAGGAATTAAACTGAGACCACCAAACACATTTCACAGTGGAGACCAAACAGTCATCAGACTGAGGCAATTTTAGGTCACTACCAACTTGGACCTGATTCAAGAAAGCAACCTCAGATAAAAGTCTCTACATCCCATCATCCGAGTCCCTGAAGGCATTCAGTCCCTAAGTTCATTTTCTGCTATAAACATAATTCCTGCATGAGATAAGAAGTTTCACTGTACATTCAGTAATCCAGGAAAAGATTAGAAACAGAAAGGGAAAAAAAAAAAGGCATTTGAAACATTTTGCAGAAACAGAGAAAGTGCAATGTTCATGTGAAGAAGTGGGAGGAAGCTTCACCACTTCTCTCCAACAAAAGAGTAGTTAATTGTTCCGTGGGGGAGCAGGGATCTATCCTCCAAGAGCTCACTGCTGTCATAAGGCACCTTGTTACTCCACTCTGCTCCCTTAATAACATTCTGACATTAACTTAATATTGATCTTTATGTATTTGCTCATCTTTAAATGATTAACTTCTGCTTTGCTTCTGTCTTCATTACTTTTGTTCCTTCTGTTAATCCAAAAAGTGGATGGATGAATTGTCTTCTCACAGAGAGCTGAACCTCCATGATAATGAGCAAGTACTTTTATGAGAACACTTTGTGGCCTACAGATGCAGCCTTTAGGAGGAGCACAGCAATGAAGAATATAAGATTGTCTGTAAGCAACACATACTGTATTGCTCCTGGAAAAGTAATGAGTATATTTGCCATATATTTGCATAGCATATTTCATCTTTCACAGGAAGCTGGTTTCTGTTCCTCACCTTTTTGCGCTCACAAATGAAAACCCTTCTCCCCCTCACTACCCTGAATATTTGCCTTGTAGACAAGGACACAGTGACCTGGCAATGTTACAAAACTCCCTGCAAGAATGGGACACAGGGCACTGTGGTACCTTCCTATAGACTGCTCAGTACTAGCATGTAGCCCATCCTATGAATGTAATCAAAGGTGCCAGCAGTCAGATATATTAAAAAGATTACTTACCTGATTTTTAGTCTGTAGACAGCAAACATCAGCATTTCATTCTAGCTGTCCTCTCATTGCTGCTGGAGAAAGTACCACTAGTGCTACTGTGCAATTGATAGAAAATCCACTCTTAGTCAAATCTACCTACCTACCTACTTTACCACTGAGGCCTGAACTGCCAGAAACTATCCCCCATGGCATGGCTCATTCCTTTATATACAGTTATTACTGGTAATAAGCTGGCTCATCTCTAGATGAGACTTCAAAACAAGAGAAGTTTCCTAGTTGGTTTAACTAAAGCAGTAAGTACAATAAAGAGGTTTAATTATTATGCATGATAATAGTCAAATCCAGCTCTCCAGTAGTGGTTTTTCATTCAGTAGAAGTTAATGTTTATAAAGGAAATGTGTACTTTACGTGATTCAGAGACGTGAGACAAAAGTCCGAACCTAAATCCAAACACGGTCATTATAAAATTTAAAGAACCAAGGCTTTGGATTTTTAGTATTGTTTTAATATGAGTTTCAAAATGTGGAGTATATTGACTTATGCTCATTAAGAGAGATAAGTGGGAAGCCTGATTATTATGTAAATCCAAAACTGGAGTTGGAATCTCAAGTTCAAATTCAGGCCTATTTTTGCTGTTGCAAATAAAATAATAATTTCTGAGAGAATAAGGAGAATTTGATTAGGTCATATTTTGTGTTATTTAATCCAGAAGAAGGTGCTTAGTGACTAATGACTGTAAGTGACTTGCTGGCTCACAGTAAGAGGTTTTTATTCAGCTCCTCTTCTGGCATCAGACATAGTATTTCACCAACCAGAGAAATGTCCAGCATCTCAGACTAATGAGGAAACAAGCCATACATGCAGATGGTAGTTGCCCACAGAAGTGGGGAGAAGTATTTGGCTGTCCCTCAGTAGAATGAGGTCAGACTAGGGAAAAAAAGAGACTAAGTGGATTTACAGACAACAGCAATATAATCTCAGTATTAAATTTTGTGATGTTGCAACAGAGGATGATCACAGTGATATGACATGTTCTTTCTGAAAGAAAGCAAGCCCTGGAGTGCTCATGCTCTGCCAGAGCTATTCTGTTCACAGTAGTTACCTCTTAACTTTTTTTCACAATGAAGTCATAAAATAGGTCATCTTGCATAAAACAATTTAGAAATTCTCTTCCTTCCTAGAAAATGCCTCTTGCCATTCTTGTAACTTGAATAAGTCACTGAAAGCATTTTTTTTAACAGCACTTCCTTCCATTTGCTTGCTCATTTGTGGTTGAAGTATATTTATTCACTTCGTAGCTCTCATCCTGCCAAGGAGCAAACATGCAACACAGGCCTCTAAAATAAATGACAGAGCTACAAAAGGCAATTTCTGTTATCACCCTGTAAATCTGGAGGGGGACCCAGATCCACAAGGTGTTTCTTCTCGAGGGTCCTGGTTATGACCTCAATGGACAGCAAGGCACCTGAACTGGAGTGAGTCCCCTAAACCTCTAGGATCTTTTCTCCACTGCTGAATATAGACTCACACTAAAATAAATAGGAATAGCAAAAAAATTCAAAACTTGATCAAGCGGGTTACAAGATATTTAATTGTTGTCAGTATTTTCAGTGTAGAATAGAGGGACAAGCAACCAGAAAGACTGAGCATGATCTCCATGTATAGCCATCGGGTCAAGGATTTAGATTTTCAGGGACAAGGAATGATTTTCTATGGCAAGAAAATATTCTTCACACAAAAGAGCTTGAAATTTCAGTTAGCAAAAATATTTTAATGGAAAATTTCTCACTTGCCAGAACTTGCCTTTTTTGATGTGGAATTGAAAACGTTACAACAGCTCTATTTTCGGGGATTAGCATCCCAGATTTTGGAGTAACAAAAAGTTTCACAAGCACCGTAGGGGCATGAACTGCTTGTGGCAGTGGAAATATTTTCCATCACTTGCCTTACCTTTCTCTAAGGATTTTCAGTGGAAGTGCTGAAGGTGATGCATCCAAGTGTTTCTCTCCTATGACTGTCAGATATATGCTGCAGGGAGTGAAGCCAAACCCTACAAACATGCACAACAGATTCTGCCTCTGGGGAATGGCCAATGCCAAGTGATGACTTGGCCTGAGCACACCTGTGGTGACAGAGCTCATCTGGAGGAGTGTTCTAGTGCCCCACACCTCCCTGGATGTAACACCCTCTCCCCTTTCTATCTGGCGGCATCACTCTCTGATGTAAAAAGAGCAGACATACCTCTGTGGCAGACAGACCCAAAATTACACAGGAAAGGCTATGACAAGGCATTTCCACTCTGAGGAAACCTCGTTCGCAATGGTCAGTTTTGCCATGTACACAACACTCCTCCTTCAGAGGGTGATGAAGTGCAAGACCCAGCACTTGGTCAGAGGCCATCATTGCAAGACCATTGCAAGATGATCAAAAAACACCAGTTAAAAATTACAAGGCCTTCTCTTCAGCATTGCAGGCAGCAATCTATTTGGTTTAGGCTGTGTTTCACTGACTTTCCAGTTGGTGGATTTTCTTGTCCTTCCAACACTGCCTGCCACGCCAACAGGCAGAGTCACCTTGGGCTTGGAAGAGGTTAGCATGGCAGGAACACTGGCCTGAGGAGAGACAAGAACAATATCTGTGTCCTTTGATAAACGCCCAGGAAGAAAAGGGAAGGCTGTGCTTTGTGTGCTTGCCCAGGCACGCTGCCAAGGGTATGCAGGTCAGCTCTGATTAAGAGAAAGTTAAATGGATCAGTAGGCCTGGTCCCGGAAATGTGATCCTACCAGGGCCACTTTTGCAAGAATAAGAAAACGTATGGAAATGTGGGTAGGAATTTGTTGCTGAGATGTGGCAATAGTGTCAGGTTGATGAGGAGCCCATGAGGAATGCTGTCCTTGCCCAGGAAGGAACAGTCTGTACTCTGATTACAACAATAACAAAAAGACTGGCATTCGGCATATAGCTGAGGTTTCAGAAGTTGCAACCCCATCACATACACTCACCCAGATCCATATCCCAAAACCCAGCCCCTCCCACAACACAGAACTTGGCATAGAGTGACAGAAATTCCCATACTAGTTATGTGTTTTTGCCCTGTTCCCTTGCTTTCATCTTTTTCTCCTTTTCTAACTACTCCTTCCAGGTTGGGTAATGCCAATTCTCTGCATGCTCCACATCTCTTTCCCTCTCAAAATTATTATAGTAGCACAGCTTTTGCTGTCACATTGTAGAGCTCCTTTTATGAGCTCCTCACCAAACTGAGCTATTTTAATGAGCAAGAACAGGTTCAGTCCCTCATAATTACACATCACTTCCCCACTCTAAATGGTAGCCAAGCCACTGTGCTGTGTTGCTCCTTATCACAGTGAGATTAAAAATAGTTTTATAACAATATGTAAAGTGTTGCCTAATCCTGTTCTTCTCACATTAAAAGCAGATGTTCAGACAGACTGAATCAGATTCAGCGAATTTATTAATTTAGATGTACAAAAGCTTCACAAGTTCTGACTTAAGTCTGAGTTTAAGTAAGACAGGCAGTATTTTCAGATTTGAGAAACTTTTGTTTCAGTGTAAACTGAACTTTCTTTTTTAGGTTTAGAGTGGCCTCGATGTTCAGTCCTGATACCAGTGAAATCAGTGGAAAATTGGATGGATAAAGAAGAGTTCAGACCCATATTAGGGCATCTCCTCCAGTCTGAAGAGTATGCATGTAAAGATGCACAATTCATTGTAGTAACAGGAATTACTATAAATATCTCTTAAAAAATTAATATGTTAAGGCCTTAAAACTCTTAAAAGTCAGAGGAAAAAAAAAAGTTCCAACAATTCATGAGGTTTTAGATAACCTTTGTTTCTCCCCCTTTCACTGCTGCTCCCTGAACTCTAAATCAAGAGACTCTTAAAGTCAGGAAGCCAGACAGACTTCCAAAATATGTGGTGACGCTCAGGGGCCTGTGAACCGGAAACAGACATTTACTGTCTTCTTTCCCAACCCAATTGGCTCCAAATATCTGTAGCTGATGTTCTGGGATTTTGGGTTGCAGCCAGAAGACCTAACCTGAGAGACTGGGAGCTCACGAACCATGGAGGTCATGAATCGTTTCATGTCCACGCACTTCTCTTGCAGGGAGCTTTTACAACATTGGCACTTTCACAAAGGAGAGAGGAAAAAAAAAAAAAAAGAGGATGTTTTTAATCCATTAGACTGCTGCTGATTCAGTAGTAATAAACATGAGTCTGTTTCCTTGATTGTTCTGTACACAGCAAACATTTGTGTGATGTGTCAGTTAAGTTTGTATGTTGTAAGGATCTCTCATTGAAGTGTGTCTGCATCCATAACCAATATATGAAAAAGTGCCTTTGTGTGCATTTTGGGTGCCTGCATGAGCAAGAAAGAGAGCAAGAAGTTAATTCCTAAGACCCTTAGTCATCCTCTGATCTTCATTTCTGAGAGCAATCAAAGTGCCAGCTCTCGAGAAGATGATTTTTCTCTGCTAGGCTAAAGATATTAAGTCCGGAAGATAGCACGCTATCCAACAGCCTGCTAGGAATGAATGCTGTAAAAGTTCGGGATGTTTGCAGACAGTGAGAGGGGAGTCGGTTGCTGCTGTTGCTGCTGCTTTTGCTGTGCCTCTTGCTGTGTTACAGACATCTTGACGGGCCTCACTGATTTAACGATGAGTGTTTGTTGGCCTGCGAAATGCAAACACATTGTAAGACTGTTTGTACACTAGCTAAACTTCTGCAGATAGTTTGCATGCTAGAATGAAATCTTTGCACACACTGATCTGTATTCACAATGTGTATCTTCCTCTCTCAATGCAGACTTTCTCTTGCTTTTCTTTCACCTTAATGTTGCGAAACACATCGATGTTGCCTAACTTTTGATCCTATAAGTAACATAAGGTCATTTACATGACAGCCTGGCTACTGTACAGTTTGTTGTAAAACTGAAACCATGTTCAGAAACAAAATAGAGAGGACAATGGTACAGAAGGGTCAGCATTTCATTCTTAAGAGTTCTTATGTTTCAGTATTAGCCTCATATTGTTTTGGGAAGAACTAAGTAAGACCAACACTAAATACTTTATTCCAAATAAGATATTTCAGATCAAAGACAAATGAAATGTTTTCCATTTTTCTTTCCCTCTCCCAAAAACGCCCATCATTCATTTTTTTCCAGCTCAGTCATGACCTGAAACATTTATCATTTATGCAACAGTATCTTATAGACTCACAGGAGAGGACTTTGCTGAATTTTGACTTAAATTTGTCAATGTTATTTTTGTATATATATCCAGACAATACAAAGCACTAGCAATACTTGAAATTTCAAACTGAAATACATTCGATCACCAATACTGTATAATTACAGTGTATCAATATGAAATTGGGAGTGACCTGATACAAAAATAAAGACAAGGGAAAAACAGCTGCTAAATTTTCTTGCTACTTCGGTAGAGAAGTTTTTTTTTTACCTCTTCTATTATATAATAAAACCTGATCCACATTTAGAGTGATGATCTGTTTCAGTTTCAAGGAAGACCACAGCTCCAGAACTAAGGAGTTAGATTGCTTCTAACTGAAGGCTTTTTATGTTAGATTTGACTGTGTCTTTTTTCAATCCATTGCTACTCTGCTTTGCTTCTTTTCTTTGAGTCAGGTGAAGCAGGAATGTAGCTCTGAATCCAGATTCACAAATTTAGTACCAGCCTACCTGTATTTTGACATTTTCTGAAGTTATCACACCCACTTAAAAAAACCCCAAAAACCCCCATGTAGCATGAAATTTTAACCCTGATGAAGTTGACGCTTAAGCTCTCACAGTTTTGGTGGATACTGAACATCATTTAAAACATTTATGTCCTGGCAATCAACCAAAAACTTCTTCCCAGGATCTTGAGAATCCATGTCTCTCTCTATCTCAGTTTGTCTTTCCATCGATATTTTGCCCAGTAATGCATCTCACCCAGACATAGCGTGCCACTTCTGCTAATGTTTCCCACTCCTGTCAGCCATCCACTAGTGACTGCAGTTTCCATTGCTTCGTCCCACAAACAATTCCTGCCTTCTTTCCCCCTATGGCATTTCCTGTGCTAGAAATGGACACATTAGACCCAGTCTCCTCTACCAAATCTCTCCACAGGACTCCTCTTCTTTGGTCTGCTGTCTCCTGAAATTAATTTTACGCCCTCATTTAGAATATTGCTCATAAAATTTAATTACTGAAACGTCTCCATGAATAAACAAAAAAAAATTAGTTAAAAATGCAGCAAGGAAGTTTCAGGTTAGACGCTAGGGAAAAATAGTAATCTGGAAAATGCTGACATATCTCATAAATATTTGGGAGGCATTTTCTACTTCCAGATGTCATTGACTGTGCTGAGATAGCTCTGGGCTAAGCTTTATGTTTCAAGATGAGCCTCAGTCACACAAAAAATAAGGGGGAGAGGTATATGCAAGTCTGAAGAGGGGATAACATTGTCCCATCCATGCCAACTCACAGAGCCCCACAGGAGGGAATGTGCTGTGTGCCCTGAAGGTGTGCAGGAGTGTGATGCTGCCATTATATTCTTGGGAGAATGGGGGTCTTCCAGGAGCATGATCAACTCTGCATACATACATTTCTTCAAAATCCTGCTGACCTTAAGCAACACTTACAGTATATTTCCTAAACATTTTTTTAGGATTGGCACAGAAGGTTTGCATGTGTTTCATGGAAGGTGTATGTATGAATTTGGGAGATCAGGCACCAGCTGAGACAGGAATTTCCATGCAGCCCTGCAATCTTGTGACTTTTTGTAACTTACGCATTTTCTGTCTCCAGCCAGCTGGACAACAGTCCTGGCTCCTTGGCACTTATGGCACATTTTTCCAGTAAGCTCTAATAAAATGCTTCCTATCATCCCATTTCATTGGAATGAGGAGGGTTCCCATGAAAGTGTGCAAACTTGGCAAAACACAGTAGATCCAATGTTATCCCAGCACGGCAAACACAAAGCAAATGTTTCTTATCATGTAATAATCAAAGGGCTCTTCAGATGACTCTGACACTCCTTTTAGGTACTGTGGGATAATATGTTAGGTGCCAGACAGACAGCCACATTTATCCTTAGTTCTCCTCTGAACTGAAAATAAGGATAAATACCTCAATGACACTGTCCTTTAGACATGGCTTCGCAATATGCTGCATGTCTAGACTGCTGTAAAATCAGGAGGATTTTGTTTGAATGACTTGTTTATATGATTCCCATAATAAATAGCCTGAGTCTTTCTAGTTGTATTAAAACCACATTGGAGCAAATTCTATGCCTCATTACACCACTGCAATTCTACCATCAGCTATCAGGAGTTTCTGCTTGAGACCAGAGGTTGTTTTGCCATGTTTGTAGCCATTGCACTGATGAGAAATATGACACCATCATGCTGTATGCATTCAAGCATGAAAGAGTGTAAGCTGAAGGCTTTTAAACTGAGAGAATTAAATCAGCTTTTGACTTTACATTGTCCCACACTTCATCTGGTATAGAGGTGATGCACAGACCATACAGAATATGAGAAGATTCAGCAACCAGTACCTGGTCCACAGCTGAGCTAAAAGAAGTGTCATTCTCCAAAATTGGTGTGATTGAGACTTCAGCTTAAGGAGAAGCATGCCTTGCAGAAGACCTGTATCATCCTGAGAAAGATGGATGATTCATCAGAGAAAACTTGGTCTTTGGATGGGAGAGTAGATGGAGGTCCCTGCTACAAATGTCACAGGCCAAAAAGGTACAGACAAAGAGTCAGTGGGTGAGTGTGAAAGAGCTGAAGGATTGTTCAGCCTCACTGTCCCAGCCTGGTTTAAGCAGACAGATAACTTCTACTTTAATATTTATTTCCATGTGGGGGAATTTTCCCTGAAACTGTGTGTTCATAGCTATGGGGTCTCTATGCCTCTGTGTATTCGTGCTGGGCCCTGTGCATGAGAGAGCTCATGAGAGAGCTCTGAGACACCTTCTGCTTTGTACACAGGGGATAGTGAGAAGAATTTAGCTTCAAATCACTACCTTTCACAGGCTGAGGCCAAAATATCAACATTTTTCTTTTCCTGTACCAAGATCAAGTTCCTTTAGAATATCTACTCCAGTACCTGAGGCTATCATGAGCTGACGGGTTTCTGCACCATGAGGCTCATCGCCAGGGCTCCAGGGTGGGGGCTGGGGAGCTGATGGAGGGATTGTCTTCAAACAGTGAAGTTTTGTGCCAGTATCACCCAAGCACTTGGGGCTGTGGGTTTCAGGTAGCTGCTGTCACCCCAGTTTTGCCCTCAGCTGCAGAGAACAGTTGCAGAAACTGCAGAGAATGAGGAGTAAACAAGGTTGAGGAAGACTAGTTTGAGAAGCTGCTTCAAACAGGGACTTTTCCTGAGCCTCAAAAACATAGCTTGCTGAGACTGACAGGGGTGCACTCTGGGTTGAGGAAAGAAAGTGGCAAACTGTTTCTGTCAGTGTCAAAACAATTGAGTTCCAAGTGCAAGATGATGAACCATCACTGCAGAGGGTCAGGAGGACACAGGCCATCTTCCAGGAAATCTGCAGGAAGCACAGCACCATGCTGCAAAGGCAAAGCAGAAGGGACAGTATGGTAATCGAAAAGCTATCTCATCTCTTCAAAATCATGAATCTGTCACCATCCTGCCTCCTGCTAACCAGGTCAGGTTGGGTAGGTTGCCTGTGGACCCATCAGGATAAAAGCATACCAAGGGATGTCTCCTGTCAGTGGAAACCCTTGGAGGAACAGCAGTCATGAGGGCACTCTCTTGAACATGGAATGGTGCAAGCACTTGGTAGGAGCCCAGTGCTGCCTGTGAGCCTGTCCCAGACCCAAACTCAATACCCTGGCTGTGTGTTCAGGTGAGGCAGTGACTGTGTCACATGCCAAATTGAGCATGAGAGTGCATATTAAGCCCATCTATGTGGCTTCAGTCAGGTTTCTCTCTCAGTGAGGGACTGGTGACTGGTGACTAACCTTTAAGTGTTCACATGGATCAGTTTTCCTAAATGGCCCTCTCCTAGTCAATCACTGAAGTTGGGAGTTGATAGAAAAAGCCACCATTGCTGCAGTGCTGTTTGCCACCACCTAGCTCAGGCATTTCAGGAGAGGCCAGGTGTTTGTGGGTGAGTCACCTTCACTTTTACTGCTTAACTTTGCCTTGAAGAAACTAGAGGTGCTTCTAGCTGGTACATCAAGCTGAATGGATGGCCTGTCTGGGTGGCAGGGAGGAGTGTGCTCATTCACAGGACTAGTGTCCTGCTCCACTCCAGTGACCACGTTCCTGTAAAGGCGCCCATCTTTGGCTTTGCATGCGAGAGTATGAGTCAGAAAGCTGATATGAGCTGGAGAATTTAAAAAGTCTGCCCTTGCAGGTGCACCATTGTAATCTCTGTACAACCAGAGAGTGCCAAACAGTGCAGCATTTAGCACAGATATCCATCTGGAGCCATGTAGGATGCCTCAAATCTTTTAATATGGGATCTACAGCAAGTATTTTTCCAAATCAAGCACGCTGTAATGTTTCAGTGAGGGTACCAAGAACATGGAAGGGGTGAAATTTTATACTGAAAGAGATGATTGTCTAATGATAGTTAAAGGCCTGGAAGCAGATTACAGCCTTGAGGGTCTCTGGTATGTAACAATGACACCTAAGGATTTTGTATCCATATATGGATACTCCAGGGCATTTTCTCTCTGCCAGATTTTGAACATCTAATTTATACACCATTACAATTCTGTTTCTCTAAACTCTCTTTACCACTAACAGAGAGACAGACAGGACCTAGAACAATTTATAGCATGAGTTTGCCCTGGATATATCTGCTTCTCTCTGTGGTACCTCCAAACTCTAATGAAGCCTGTTACCACATAAATTAGGGATTTGAGTAGGTGTCTAAATTTACATTTTTATTTACTTATTTAAATAAATTTATTTATTTATGTAAATAAGTGCCTCTAGCCCATTTCAAACCCATTTCATAGATTTCACTGGAGTTACTCTGTATTTACATCACTGTTTGTGAGATCTGAATTTGGCACAGTTCTCATCTTCACTCTGGCACCTCTCTGCTTTCATCAGGAGGTGCTGGTAGGTTTGGGTTTTGTTTTACTGTCAGTGCATTCATTTGCTACTTTTCAGTTTGAATGGATGTGAGCATTGGCTCCTCTGAGATATCTGAGAACTTCTCCATCAGTGGGGGCAGCCTCTGCAGGCTGCACTTTGCTTTTGCTTCGCATCCCTGTGCCTCAGTGCAGCACCAAGAAGCCAATTATATCACTTTATCACATCACATTTACTGACGCAACTGTGCAGCACTTACACTAATCCTGAAAGCCCCTCAGAGGCATAAATATGTTTGAAGCACGTTTATGCTGTGCTGTGTGGCTGTATTTATATAGTCTGTTTGATTCTCCCAGTCTGCTCACAAGAGCAATAGACACATAAGGGGTAGGAGGGAAATTTAAGCACAGCTGAAGTGAGCCACATCCAATACTGGAAGTGTCAGCTGATCCTGCAATTAGTCTCAAGCACTGATCACAGAACAATCAGGAGTTGATAATAATGACTCCTATTTCAAATAAAGTAAAGATTTTGAACACAGCCTGAAGTGAGTTCTGTGTTTCTATTAGAATGTGGGCCAATGTTCCTCTTAACAGAGCTGACTTAAACTTAGGAAAACTGGATGACTCCAAATTTCCTCAAAGAAATCACTGGTTCAATACAGATGTCAAAACTTATAGGGTTGGTTGTCTGGGGGACTTTTGCAATAAGATGTGAATTCATCCTGGAAGAAAACATCCTGTAATGCTGTGTATGCCAAGTAATCAGCAAGTTTTATGGTAAGCTTGAAAACCCATAGTAGTGCAGGAAGTCTGCTCTTTTGTGGACAGTGCCATTATTATCACACTGCAAATCATTACGCTGCGGACACTTGCAAAAATCAGCAAGAAATTATGAGTAAGACACTGAATGAAATCTGGAGGCTTGGCATTTCCTCCCAGTTCAGCCACAGGCTTTCTGTGTGACCTAAAAAATATTATTTATCTTTTTATTGCCACAGTTTTCCCTCAGTAAAATGGAGATAACAAGTTTTCCTTTCTTTCCAACTGTTTTTTTGTCTTTTTTTTCTATTTATATTGGAAATTTCTTTAAACGGGGACTATTTGTGACTGCATATTCATCACACGCTTTAGCAACCACAGTAGACACAGCAAAATGAAGAAACTAGTAAGAAGAGGATAAATAAAACAGGATGACTGTAAATAAGGAAGAATACAAAACTGTCCTGGCTTAAAAACAAAAAAAAACAAAAAAAAACAAAAAGAGAAAGAGAGAGAAAGACAGGTAAGGGAACTAAAAGGGAAGATTGATTTAGATGAATTGAAGAAATAAAAGCCAAAAACAACAGACAGAAGCAGAAAAAAATCAACAGGGGAAACATCCAAAATCAGAAAAACAGTGTGAAGAGGAAGCATCAAGGTGAATAGGACAAAGACCCAAAGCAGGGAAGACTAGAAAAGGAGGTAAGGCAGAAATACTGTGTTAAAATATTTTTAGTATGGTCTTAGATTGTGCTGAAATCCTAATAATGAGGGAGAAAGTTCAGTAGAGATTGACCTTTTGCTTTGAGTCCCCTCTTGCATATTCTGAATATCTAGAACATCAGTGATTCAGTGCTAGTTTGAGTGTCTGGGAATATAGGGTTGAGCCCTTTGGTGCACTTGTGAAAAACACAAAAAGTCATGCCCAGAGAAGTCAAATGAAGGAGTGTTGGGATGTTAGCATTGCCTGGGTAAAGAACAAGTTCTTGTAGATCTCTGGAAATCAAAAGTGCTTTCCAGGAAGGAAAAAAAAAAAAAAAAGGGAAAGGAGCACAATCATGCATGAATGGTAAGCAAATATAATTAACTTTCAGACATAGTCTTGGGTCATGGAGGAGTGCATTCATCCTTTTCTTCTCTGTGACTCAAAATACGATGGTCTTGTTGCAACATAACAGAAAGTCTTGTATGTGACCCTTCCCAGGAGGTTTCAAACAAATTAGACCTATTCCTCTGATAACAAAATCCAATCCAGATATAAAGGCTGGATATTTTTAAAACTTAAATAATGTTGCTCTTGTGATTTTGCTCTTGGAGCCTAGGCTTTTCTCTCTTGAAGACTGGTAAAAGGGAGCAAAATCATGTAGCAGGAGTGTGTGTATGAGTGAGTGGGGTGGAGTAAGACCAAGATTGCTTAATATCAAGGAGGTATCGAGAACAGCTAAGGAAATCTCTGATCCCATGTTCCCATCTCTTATTTTGCATCAGAAGCTTTGTATTCCAGGTTGCTAGGGCTTGGGCTATGTGTTTACATAGATGTCCTTTCCTAGAAAATTTGAAGAACTTTCTGAGGAAGGAAGCAGTCACACTGGAGTACTTCTATCCTTGTGCACCACAAAATAGAAATGCCAGTACCAGTTAAACAGGTTTTCAACTTCATTTATATTGGAGTGACAATTAGGATAAATTGATGTAACTGAGGTTTCAGCCATTCTGTTCTGCTTAAAAAATTTTTCAGTGATTTAAGCAGACTGGCTTTAAGTCAATCTAATTACACCTCTACCAGTTCTTAGGCATAAACATGTCCTTGGTGACAACAGAAGCGAATCTTCTTCTCATTTATGCTACTGAGAAGCACTACTGCAATAAAGAGCTGCTCACTCCTGAGTAAATGGAGTCAATCCTTGGTACTGGAAGAATAATCCATGAAGTTAAAGTTGCAGTGGAAGGCCAAGATGTTTCACTAAAGGCTCTGGAGAGATGTGATATTCCACTGAAATGCTGGGAAATGGTCATACAACAAAGGCACTGAAAGGGCTAAATCCAGTGTTGGTATCTGAGGTACAGCTCTGCCTCACTTCTGTATGCCAGATATTTAGAGCTGGTGCCAAGCTGTCTCTTCTTAAATGCAGCTTCCCCTTGAGAGGTATTTTACTTATTTTTCTTCTCAGTTTATCATGCTTCATATTTTGGGAGTGAATCACTGACATCCAGCAGAGTACAATTTTTACTAGCATTGCCTGCACTTCAGATTGTCGTCTCAGGTTCACATGCTTGAGCAGGCACAAACAGTCTTCTAAGAGATAATTTTTAGACTCTTAACCCATCAGACAATAATCTGATGAGTCGTGCAAATAAAAGATATTAGCATACAGATAGATAATGTGTATACACATTCTTATTATTGCCAACTGCCTGTTTTGGTTTCAGGCTGCAACCCAAAATGTACGGGGAGAAACTGTGCTTTAAGGGCAATAAACAGTTTGGCAATGCACTCAACATCAACTTTCAGATTGATAAACCTTCAAATTACTGGTCTTCTCTACATGCTGTGGAGAGGGAGAAATGACTGATATGTAACCACAGATGCCTCCTGAAGACTAGGGGGCACATAACCAGATTCAGCCACAGATCGTTTTGCATGAGACAGGTGCTTCTAAATCACCCATAGAGCAGAAAGGGACAGCTTTATGAAAAACATTAAGTTAGGCAAACATTGAGCCCTCAGTGAGCCCACTTGCAGACCTGCAGGACTGTAGAATAATGGATTTCCTTATAAATTAAATATTTAGCAGTAAGGAAGTCAACCAGGTCACACAGAAGAAAGGTCCCGCCCAGGTCTCTGAAGGTATGTTAAAGTCTTAGAGAAAGATGCTTGAGGCTAATCACTACATCTGTGGGAGAGAGTACTGAAATGTACAGGAACAGGTACCAATTAACATTTGGCAGAGAAACAGAAAAGCCTCAGGAAGATGCCAGAAAATTTCATTAGGATAAACCTGAATAAGAACTAAAAAAGCCAAGAGCACCAGATGGCATTTCCAGAAGTATTCCCTGTCACAAGCAAAGATAAGGTTCATGGTCTTGCACATGAGCAGGAAGACAAAACTATCCTACAATCTTCTGGAAGGAGAAGACAACTGTCTCATACCCTTTTGATGAGAAAGAAAGCCCATGATAGGTGGGTGAAGCGTGAATTTCTGTAGCCTTCTGTTTGAGTTTCACAATTAAAATTAACATTTAACAGAGTCCCAACATTGAAGAAATACTATTCAAAGCTTGTTTTGAATGACTACTTGTCACAAATGCATAGGGAAGCTATATACTAAGTTCAAAAGCTCTCCCATATCCTAAAGGACAAGTGCACTGCCGCAATACTTTAATTACATTGCAGTTAGCTATCTGGGTTCAGCAGGGCTGGAGCAAACCTGAGCTAATTACACATAGCCGCCTGGTTTTCCACTCCATCCCATGTTACTAATACAAGGTCTTCCATTGTGGAGGTGACATTCTGCCTCCCACTATCCTAAACAGGGATAGCTGGCTGTATGTGAAGCTCTCAGGATGGCACAGCACAGAGTGTCATCCTGTTATAACTCTGGGACACATGATGTTGTCAACAGTCCCAAGATATGACTCAGAGCAAAAACACTAACAGTCAGGGGATGGAGTACTCATGTGCAAGATTTTAGAATAACTCCTTAGTCTGATCCAGTATGATGATACTGATAAAACATAGTGTCAGTGCCATGGACTTGGATGATGGAACATGGTCATGCCTTTAAACTGCTAGAAAGTTTCCTGGCACAATTTTAGCCTCACTTACTAGCATGGTTCAGGAGTCAGCATGGGTCACAGCCCAGGTGCCTCAGACCCTGCTCCAAGGGATGGTACTATGTAACAGAGTGTTCCTGGCCAAGAAGGTGCCACAGTGCTGCTCCACTCTTGGACACAGATGTAGTAGTTTGGTCCTTCTTGAGGCCTCTACACCTCTGTGTCTTGGGTGCAAAGTCTTCCCTCTTAAAGAAGAAGAAAAGGGCTTAAATACTTTTGATTCATCTTAATGTGGTACGGACTTATTGGAAAAAAAGGGTCCTTAAAAGTCTTGAGGGAGAGAAAACACTGTTTCCTGCCTACTTTAGCCTCAAGTCCTTATAGGATGAAAGTTGCATTTATGTTGTATGAGGTATGGGAGCAACACACAGATAAGAAATCTGTGCCTCTTCCGAGACAAAAATGTGCTGGCTTCAGTCCTGTAGACTTTAGCTCTTATGGTAGATCAAAAACAACTTAAAGTAGGGCCAATGGCTTTCCAACAGCACAGACCAAACCTCCAGACCCTTCTTATTAGTCCAGCATTTCTTAGACACTGCAGACCAAAGAGGCACCAAGACTTGTCACTACAGCTTGCTTGTGGAGAAGTAACTTTCTACCAAGACTAATGGAAGGCAAAGTTTCACAGCTATGCAGTGAAGCTGTACTCAGATTTCAGGGATTTGCTTATTGCTTCATGTGCTGAAGTACGTGAAAGGATCAGATGCTCTTGATGAACCAGGTTCCTGTTTTGAAAGAAAGAGGAAAGCACACAGCAAGACACAGATAACTTATCTGTGTTTGTAACAGATCTTCTTTTTTTTCTTTTATACTATATGAGCAATAAAAAACTATTTACAAGTCATACAAACTTCAGTTTATAGCTAGAAAGATGTTTCACTCTGTCTGTGTTGTCTCTACAAGTGTCAAAACAGACTTGTATTTCATACCAATAAAACATGAATTTCATGCCAAGAACAGCAAGAAACAAAACAAAATGAAGCTATTTCCTCAGAAAAGAAAAAAATTAGATGCTTACAAATCTGTCTCTGATGCTGTAATTGGACTAGTGGGAGCAAGCACCATGGGAACCCATAGAGCAGCATAGTCCAGTAGACCAACCCCCCCTCATAGTCTCCAAATTATACTGGGAGGGTTCTTCTTTTCCCTGATTAGTTCCTTACTTCTCAAGTGTTCCAGTTCATTACAGAGGGCAAAGGGTTGCAAGTTTAGCCCAGAGTGTGAAATCCAGAGTTATTGCTAGAGCTGGTTAATTTTTTTTTTCAATGGAATGCCTTTTTTTCCATTAGAAAATGCCATTTTGTCTAACCAAAACTGCTCTCTGAGGCATGTTGATTTTCACAACCTTTTGTTTTGGGGGAAAAAAAATGGGAAGAAGTATTATGAGAAGGTCAAAGTATTCCATTTCAACATTTTTGGAAGAGAAGCTAAGGGGGAGGAGGTGTTTTTTCCAAGCTACTTTTATTTTCAAACTAATTTGAGGTATATCACAAAAATAAAAGTATCATGATACAATGAATTTTTTTTCAGTCACAGCAATTGTTTTTTCTTCTGATTCAGAGAAAAGTAAATGTCAATTTCCTAGGAGTCCCTTGTAAATGGAAATTTCTTGTGCTTTCACAGCCTTAGCTAGGGCTACATTATATTCACAAATATATTGGAGATCTATTTCATCTACCAATCTTTGCAACAAGTGCTTAGATAGTTATAGAATCCTAGTGATTTTCTCAGTTAAATGAAAACCAACATTCATACCAGAAACACTGGCTTGAATAAATGTTCACAGATAGTGAACAATGAAGACATAAAACAGGCAAATGTGACAGCTGATTGCAATTTGTCATAGCATTCTTTTACACATTTTAACCAGTTAGATAGATTTCATGCTTGTTAACTGTGAAATGAAGATGAGGAGTAGATCTAAATATTTTGAGAATTATTTTTAAATGCAGCCCTGCCTCAGCAAGAAAATTCAATTTATCTTTATGTTCATCTCAGTTGAATTAGAATGTGCTTAATTAAACCAGGTGTAATTTTTCTTAGGTTATAATTAGATATTTTGTCTTGTTTGTATTTCTTTAGTGTGTTTATTTTATTTTAATCATTTAATGTACTAATTCTGGGAAATCACACGCACAGTCTGTCACAATTGAATAAAAGGATTAAACATTAATTTTGTTACCTGTGATTAGCTCTGAAATGACACCTTAGAGATATCTCCTTACGTTTATGCTTTTCTAGCTGTACTCCATATCTTGGTAAGTTAAATAATCCAGAATTCTGTGCTACCATACACCCCATTTGTATATATTGTGTTGTAAAACTGAGGGATCAAAGATGTTAGAGCATTTTGAGGATCTGAAACAGAGTAGCACTATTTGTTCGATCCTGTTAAATTTCTAAAAATATTTTTCTCTTTAATAAGAGTGGAGTGACTCAGAAGAATCTAGAAAATTGTCCTTGGTAGAGATGTGTCACCAGCACCTTGTGGGCAGAAGAGACACATCCAACCCTCCAGGAGAGGAGGTGCTGACATCATGGGTAATGGCTTGTCCAGTGCAAGTCAACAAATTCCAGGCCTGCCAATTTAGTCCCCAAAAACCATGGGAATGGCTTAAAAACTTCAGGGTCTTAAACAATTATGATTTTCACGGCCTTTTTTTACTGCCTTTGGATCTTTGAGTGTTTTGGTTTCATGTCCTGAGGACATGCTTGCAGCCTTAAAGGCCAGAATCCTGATTCTTAAAGACAGGCTGAGATTTCCAGTTACTCATCTGACGCCAACAGATAGGATTTTCACTTGGGAGGAAAGAACACTGGAAAACATCAAAGATACCCACTTCAACTCAACTGAAGCAGGATATGGTCCTAAATACATCTACATTATTTGGCCTCTCATTTTCATGTGTGTGCAATAAATAATAAGAAAACAGATAAAATTCAACATATGTGTATTGATGGGTCCACTGGAATATGCATGTGTACATAAAAATTCAGTGCAATTTATAGAGAATTTATGTGTGTATCTGTGTGCTTTTTGGAAGTATTCACAGGATAAACAATCAACTACTGTAGTTACAGCAAGCTCACTTCTTGACAGAATGAGCTGTGTTATGTTTTTTAAAGGGCATAATGTGAGGTTTTGTCTTCATCACACATTTATAGAGACAATAGCAACTACAGAAAAAAAGTTTTTCTTGGAGCTTAGACACATACTTCCTGGCTCTTTCAGGTTGCTTTTAGTATCTTGTTGCTTATGCTGTTGTTACACTCTTTTATTACCTCTTTTTGTGGCCGGGCATTGGCACAAATTCCCCACCCATATTTTCATTTTGTGCCTACCTCAGAAAAATAATTTCTTCACCCCTCCTTAGTTTAGCAAGAATTTGAATGTGGACATTGTGCAGAGGTGCAAGTATAGTCCTAGCAAACAGAAAGGGGTTCATATGAACTGCAGTTGCTTTGTCTGACAATTTCCTGGACTCTGGTGTTAGTCCTTGGTTGACCGCACACAATTTTTTGCTTTCTTTTCTTGTTTTTGATTTAGAAGTATGGGCTAAAGAGAAAAATTCCCTTCCTTTTTTATATGGTCTATTGCCATTTAGATTCCCTAGAAAACAGAGCAAATTCTGGGCTCTTCTAGAAACTAACTTTTTAAAATAATATGGCCTCTTCTGTCTCAACCACGAAATGCATGATTATCAAATACACAGTCCAAGTGGGCTGCCTGGGTTAAATGGAGATGATGGTGGCGTCAATTGCTTGAGATGTTCTTACTTATTTACAAGGTATGTGTGTTTTGCTTTGTGGTTGCTTTTATTTTTTCTTCTCTGAACAGAGCAAGGGTTGAAATAAACCCAATTTTAAAAAGGAATGAGAATTATCTCAGAGGCTGTGTAGATGTGTTGTTGATCAGTTGAGGACAGGCTGCTCTGCAGGGCTTGGAGGCAGCTGGAGCTCAGCCAGCTGAGCACAACAGCATCTTCTGAGGGGTGGCACAGACAAGCTCAGGCTCTCCTCCCAGGCTGGCTCAGCACACATGTGGAATGACACCAGCCAGAGGCACCAGGCTGCAGAGACATGCTCAAAATCTTCTGCCATTCAGGTTTCTTTTCCAGTATACATTTTGCCCCAGGCACCTTCTCAGAGATTTTCTCAGGACATGCTCAGGGTGCTGCTCTGACTGTGTCCTTGGTACTTGTATCTCTCTGGAAATCTGTTCAGTTGCTGTGGCAAGCACTGGCACACACAGCTGCATCCATTCATACTCCTGCTTCATTTCCTAGTGATGTCTCTGAGCTGCAGTGAGAGCAGGTTTGCGGGAAGTGCTCTTCCCTTCCTTTTCAAATGCAGACAGAAAGTCGTGGTCAGCAGCTCTATGTCCATGTGGAGGCCGATGATGAGTGTTGTCCCATGGGTCTATGTTTTGGGATCAGTTTTCTTCAATATCTTTATCAATGACATAGACAGTGGCATCAAGTGCACCTTCAGCATTTCACACAAAGCTGAGCTGTGCATAAAACAGATACAACAGAAGGAAGGGATGAGGGACTAGGACAACTGTGAGAATTGGGCCCACGAGAACCTCATGAGGTTCAACAAGTCCACGTGCAAGGTGCTGCACCTGGGATGAGGTAATCCCAGATGTGAGTACAGACTGGGAGAAGAACTCATGGAGAGCAGCCCTGGGGACTTCAAAGGACTTGCACGTTCTTGTGGATGAGACACTTGTCCTGCCAGCGTGCACTATCAGCCCAGAAAGTCAACTGCATCCTGGCCTGCATCAAAAGAAGTGATGCCAGCAGGTTGAGGGAAGGATTGTCCCCCTCTACTCTGCTCTTGTGAGACCCCACTCGGAGTGCTGCACCCAGCCCCTCATTTCCCAGCATAAGAAAGACATGGAACTGCTGGGAGCAAGCCTAGAAGAAGATGATGAGAAGGCTGGAGTATCTTTCCTTATGAAGACAGGCTGAGAGAGTTGGGGTTGCTCAACATGGAGAACAGAAGACTCTGGGGAGACCTTAGAGCACTTCCTGATATCTGAAGAGAGCTTATAAGAAAGACAGAGACAGACTTTTTACATGGGCAGATACTGACAGGACAAGAGGGAATGGTGCTAAACTAAGAAAAAGGAGAGATTTAGATTAGGTAGTAGAAATTCTTCATTGTGAGGGTGGTGAGGCACTTCCACAGGTTGCCCAGAGAATCTTGGGATGCCCCATCCTTGGAAGTGTTCCCAGCCAGATTGGAAAAGGATTTGAACAAGGTGCTCTAATGGAAGGCGTCCCTGCCTATGGTGGGGGGTTTGGAACTAGATGATCTGCAAGGTCCCTTCCAACCAGAACCATTCCATGGATCTATGGTTACCCTTTCCCTCAACAGGCCTCAATGGTAGAGTCACATCCATACACTCGCTTAATGAGGCCTGGTCTGCTGCACCTTTCATTCCCCAAGTGCTTGTTGCTCCCAGATCATCACCTCGATCCTCTTTTACCAGATGCTCCTGACCTTTTACCAGATGCTCCTTGGTCCTCTTCCCATGTAAACAGGGGTTTGTGTGAGATGAACTGGCTTTTGGGGAGCACCTACAGGGGGATACAGGTGGAGGACCACTGAAATGAAGCCAGGACAGCAGGCCTAATGGTAGGATCACTGGGACTGGGATCACAGCAGGCCTAATGGTAGGATCAGACTGAGGACAAGAAGCAGAAGGAATACTGTCTTTAACTGAAACATTAGAAGTAAATTATTGGCCTGTCTAAAAGGGATTTATCCCACTGAAGGAAACAACATACCTTTCTTAGACTGCTCATTTTCTTTGCAATTGTTATAGGCCCATGGTGTAATTTAGTGCACAAATTCATGACCTTTAGAGAAGGTATCGCTTTCAGCCTTCTGCACTGGAGTCTCCCTTCCCTGCTCACTCTCACGTACAAGTCTTCTGCAAACAACATGGCATGCAGCAGGAATCTTCTGTTTGACAGAGAGTTTTCCACAATTACATAAGTTCAGCCTGAGAGCAGATGCGGAGGTAGCTGACAATGTGAGAGTGAGATTTACAGTAATATAATTAGATCACTTACAGTAAGAGGGAATGCTCTTTCCCGCGTTAGGACGAATGCCATAGGAGCCTCCCACTACTCCTCCTCTGAGTCATCTTTTCAGAGGCACTTCTGAAAGCCAGCCACCCTCAGGTGTTAAGCAGTATTTGTTTGTGTTGTGGGTGAAAAAATGTGTACATGCACACACAACTCAAACTTGATTAAGCAAACAACGGCAAAGAAACCAGAGGGCTGTGGTTTCTTTGAATGTCTGTCTGTCTGTCTGCCTGGTGACAGAGCCAAAGCTTGCAGTCTCAGCCACAATACCTTGACTCATCACACAGTCTAGAAGCAGTGCTCACCCCCAGGAGGGCAGAGCTGAGGTGCACACCTGCACACAGGAGAGCAGTGGGGAAAGCACTGCCAGCCTTATCAGCCCTTCTCCTGTCTCCTTTGCTGTGCTCATCCCTGCTGTGGTAAACCAGAAGTGCAGGATTTATCACAGTGGTGTAACCCACTGCCTTAACTTTTGCCAGGTTAAATAACTTTGAAAATACTGCTTTGGCCTAAGGATTGAAACACATGATTTGGAGCAACCCAAAATTCCCTTCCAGGCTTTGCTTGGGCAAGTTGTTTATCTTTGGTGTACCAGCAATAGAGTAGTGTCTCTTTGTATACAATAAGTGATGGCTTGTATGCATAATAAACCTTATCTCCCCCCCAGGCATGTTGTGAGAATGGATGGATGTTTTTGAGGAGCTTTGTAAGCTGTCCATGAAAAGAGTTACAAGTGTGTATTATGTAATTATTGCCCTTATCTTACACAATCATCCAGGTATTGAAGGAGCTCTGTCTTCATACTTACAAGGCAGGAAAGGCATACTACAACACCAGACTTGCAGGAAGAAGTGGGAGAAGAGGTTTCCACCCCACAATAATTGCAGGCAGTTCTTCTTCCAAGTGGAGCTAGCTTTGGGACTGATGTGACTTTTTTAATCTACATCACCTGTGTGAATAATAGGTACCGGGTAATCTACAAAAGCATGGAAGCAGGGACCAGAAACCAAGGCAGCTTTATTCCATCTGACAGCTACAGCCACTGGGCTGCAAAGCCTCTGCTCCTGTCCTGCTTTAGTCCTGTTTACTTCTGTTGGCAGTGTGGCACAACTTTCATTTGACCAGTGGAAAGCTCCCCTAGCCTTACCGAAGGGATTTAGCACTGATGACAAAAGTAATCTGAAATAGCGGGTGAAATCCATAGAAATGGCCCAGCCTCACCTCTGAGTCATAAAGAGAAAGAGGCATTTTTTTAAGCAACAAATGCCTGGCTGGAGCACAGCTGCATCCAGAGAACAAGACAACTTTTGAGGCAAGTGCTGTTCTGATATAACAGACTGACCTGAGTCACTACTTGGCTCAACCAAGCCTCCTGTTTTCAATTTGAATTTAGAGAATTACCTATAAGCAGTAGTGAGGACAGTCAGGGCAACTACAAACTATGACAATTGCCCTGTGAATAAAACTCTAAGTAATCCTGACATGGGTGGCCAAGGGAGGTTGTAGCAGACCTCTGGCTTCAAAGAGTGCTAACAGTTTCATAGCACTGAGACATATATGAGAAAGTGCCTAAACTCTAGATTTTTTCAGTTTACATTAATGAGGTAGGAGAAAAAAAGTAATGTTCTCTTTATTTTATAGGTAAAAGAGACAGTGTTCACAAGTAACTTTCTGAAGGTCATCCAAGAGCTTGTGCTTGCAAGAGGCAAGACCTGATTTGTGCCTTTTTCCTCTCCTTGGGATATCTGCTCTCGGCTTTGAATATAAATGTGCTGATTCCAAAGACCTAAAAGGCCCAGCAAAAGAAGTGAACCTGTGGACTATAAACTCAAAAGGAGAATGAGAGGTAGATGATGTTCTCTGTGTGTGTGTGTGTGTGAGATGTGAAAGAAGAAATCTTCTATAGAAGAAATGAGGATGTGAACTCATATAGCTCAAAATAAGGAAATAACACTGATGCTTTCTCTGGGAGTGGTAAAGTGGTTTTTGCAGGGCTCATGTGTCAGCTTCTGTGTAAGTGAACTTCATCCTCTTCCTTTTCAGGTAAATTCCTACTGCATTTGACAAAATGTGTAGTCCAAAGAAAGAGGGGAAAATCCCTGTTATAGCGGAATCTTAAGCAGTCACAGGATGATTATGTGAAAAAGCCCTTATACAGCCCCTGTGGGACAACTGTGTTAACAGTATGATTTTACTGTGGTTTTTATGGTTGGTCATTCAGTAGATACACACAGCTCCATCCAAAAGGCTAGGATTTTTATAATTATTTAGACTTAGGGATCTCCTTGGGGGCTAAACCATCATCCCACCTTTCTGATGGAGGGAGATTTTCCTCATAATTTCTGGTTTACAGCCTTGCTGCATGCTTGAGAGCAATGCTGTTTGCAATGAGAGTGTAATTCTGCTGTCCCGTTTCAGAGGTTCCTGAGATCTTGCCTTGTCTATTCACAGGGAGCCACGTCAATTTACAAATGAAAAACCCTGAAATATTTGCTCTTAACATCTATCTGAAAAGCAGCCTTGAACCACTCTTCTGAAGGCCAATGGCTACAAGAATCTTGATTTCAGTAGGAAAAGGACTCATTTCAAGCAGGGCACAATGAAATTAGGTGCAGTATGAATGGTTAGACTTGGCAAGTAGCCAATAGTCTCATGCACTTAATTTCAGCATTATTTTAAGAGTAGACTAAACTCCTGTTGTCCTCAATATGGCAGAGTAGCTTGCAAAGGAAGGTCATAATCAAACACAGAGTTAAATTAACGATTTTGCCCTTGTTAAAATAGCTCAATATTAATGGAATACTCTCAGATTAATTTTATTTTATTTTATTGTATTGTACCTAATTTATTTTGATTTCTATTTCTATTTTATTTTCCTTTCTCCAGATTTTATTTTCTCTCTCTACGTGTTACCAGGGAACAGAAGGGGAAGAAAGAGTAAGAGTCTGATATAAAGCCACAGCAACCCAGCAGCCAAGTTTCCTTTGCTTCAGTCTTGGGTCATATCTCGAGCAAGGTTGTGTGCTGGTAACCAGTACTTTGAAATTTTTCATTTCATCTCAAACATAAAAAAATCCCTCTGACACCTTGTCAAAAATGTTGAAAACCCCAGGCAATCCATTATGCTTAAGGACTGGAACATGTTATTAGGAAAAGCTATACCCATCACAATGACAGCCCACATGCCAAAGGCTGGCTTTTCGCTCAAGTCAGTGGTCTTGGTGGTAAAATCCAAGCCCAAGCTGAGTGATTTTTTTCAGGGAACTCAAAAACAAGTGTGAGGACGTCCTGTTTTTCACTGCAAGTGGCATCTGTGTGACCGACTCTACTATTTGCTGGGAAGTAGCATAGAAAGTAGGCTGCATTTTGTCTCCTTGATCCCAGTGGGCTAAACGGCAGCTTGTAGAGAAGGTCCAGTAATTTTCAGAGGTCTATCCTACTTTAGATGAGATGGGTTTGTTTTCTGAACTCTGACAAAGAGCAGCTGGTTTTGTAGAAAGGGAATATGCAGAGTGAAACCACTACAAACCCTGATCCTACCAGAAATAACCAGCCCTCCCTTCCCCCTGGTTAGAAATGGAGAGTACAAAAATTCCAGTGATTCATTCTCTTATCTACCAGAATGGAGAGAAAAACCCCACCTAAATAAAAGTGAAATGTTTTACGCAGACCTGTGGCTTTACATGAAATTCTATTAGCCTCTTATTTTGTGGAAGTTTGTAGAAGACAATAAAGCCTGAAATTTCAAATTCACTTCCTTCCTAAGAATTCCTCTGAAGCACATGTGCTATCAGGCTCTCCCTGACCAATTCGGTCTCATGAGTTTCCCGGTGATCTTCTCTATATGTAAGAAGAAAACTTCAATGTCTGGGTGTTTTTCTTGAGAAGAGCCCTTTCTGGCAGAGTGACAGGTCTTCCCCCTTACACCCTCAGTGTTCTCGCAGCAGGCAGACAAGTTCCTCTTGTACTGAGAGTCCTGACCTCTTCTTTGTACCCTCGTGGTTGCAAATAAAGACAGAAAGAAAAGTGCCAATATTCAAAAGGTATCCTTATATAATTAGTTTTAAAAATGTATACATGTTGATTACACAAGGCGAAGAGATAACCTGATCTGTTTTTTTCAATCTTTTTCTGTTCCAGTAGTTACTAATCATTCATTAAAATTATAATATTAAAGTCCTGATGTTTCTAATCTCCTTACAGTCATTCATTCCTTGCCCTTTTGATAGCTCAGTTCCTCCATTCATCAGCCTGAATTCAAATTGAATTGTTTTGTGCAAGGAAAAAAAAAAGGTCAAGTGTTCAAAGTAAATCATATCAATTTGTGTGAGTGTGTGTAAAACAGATAATCACAAACCGCTGATGCCAACATTGCCACTCATGGGATTTTATTTCAGGTTATTTGTGTCCTGTCTTCTAAGTATTTCTCATCTTCACTTTTTGAGTGGGTCTTTTTGATGCTGAGAGGTCTGATTACACTGTAATTCATTAAGGAAAAGAAAGGGCTACAAACATATGATTTCATAATGCATCAGAAGGTTTGTGGCTATTATGCCAGAACTACAAAGAGAACGCTGCGCACTAGTTGGATGTGAATGCAGATGAAAACGGATTTAAACATATGTACGCAATGGGTAGACACTATTGTCAAACCATCAGAAGCTTCCTTTATGAGCCAGGACTTTTATGAGTCAAGAGAAAGCACAATGCAGACAGGCAAACTGAAAGATGCAGCAGCTGACCAGGAGACCACATTTCAGACATAAAAAGTCAGAGTGATCAAGATGGCCAGTGAAGTTCCCAAGCAAACAGACGCTGTGGTAAAAGTACCTTAAATTCAGTGCTTGATCTAGACATGAGTGAGAAGTGAGGAGGAGTGGGAACTAGATTTAGCAATTTTAAGGCACAATGCACTGTCATACCAGGTCAAACAGGTTCAATAGTCCATTTTGCTCTTCTCATTGTGCATATTGAGACCTTTTTTAATACTTCTGATCAGCTGTCTTGTTCTTTTTCCTACATCAGCTGTCAGCTGGCTGGTGATATGATGAGTTAGTACACAGGAAAGGTGAATTTGTGGCTGTCAGTCACACAAAGTGCTCTTATCTCCTTTGAAGATGTATATTATTTGTACACCCAGGCCTCAAAGTTTCATATCCACCTGTAATGACAATTTCATCATAGGCAATTTTTCAGGAGATTTTATTGTATTTTATAATTCAGAACAAAAACAAACAAAAAAGGAAGTCATATATATGTATACACACATGTTTATACACATCAATCTCCACATGATAAAAAAAGGTTTCATTTTATCGACATCTTATATGTTTTTGTCTGCAGGGGAAGAAATACATGCAGTTATTTGGTAATCATTGCTTGACTGTTAGGTGGCCACTTACTAACCCTCAGTCAGCATTGGAATTAATTGGCACACCCACTGGCAACCTCAGCAAAGAAGTCCAGGAGCAATAATAAAATATCCTCTAACTTCCCAGGACGGTTCCTCCAGGCTTGCCTGACTAACATACATGGACTAGTGTGCCTGAGCACATCTGTAGTATTGTTATTTTTCTCTGTCTTGTATAGAGCGTAGAGACTTTGGACTTAACCTTTAAGAGCTTTGGTTCTTGCTCGTTTTTAGGTGTATGCTGACCTGCAGGCCCTAAAGGTCTGATACAAGTCCCCAGACTCTTCAGTGAGATTAAAGAGGGTCAACTCTGCATGCTTAACTAATAGCATTACTCTTTTGTTTACTAAATGACTCAGTAATAAGGTCTATATCAAGATACAGGCATTTGCCCATTAAAATTTATTCAAAGAGATTTCACATTAATTACTCTTGAAATGATTTTCACTCTCCATGGAACTCATTTGATACTTCTAGGTCTGCTTAGAAAAATAAGTTAGGCAATGCCAAGTTCAAGGCCATGACGGCTGCCATGTTTCTGGGGTAGGGTCAGTTCCCTGTAAGTCAAAGCCAAGCTTAGTCAGCTGTGCTACCATTCTACCCTTCTCCATCCCGCTCATCTGGGCAGGGAGCCAGCTCTCAGGGCTGAACTAGGTAAAGACCAACCACGCAAAGAGAAACAGTGAATTTCCAGCCAGCCAGCTTCATTCCCTAGCCAGGCTCACAGTCGGGGAGGGAGTAGGAGCACACACCTGAGGCAGGAGACTTGTAGGTCCTCATTAGGACAAACTCCCCTCTGGGTATGGGCTTTCAGGCACATGAAGGTTCAGGGAGGGGAGGATACCATTATAGAGGGTTTTGAAGATCTTAATTTTAGAGCAGAACCTCTGGGGGTCTGCCCTTCATTCTCCAGAGTCCTGCTCTTGTTTCTGCTCTACATTTCAAATAGAAAAGTAGCATGCAGCTGATTAGGATCAGCACAAACTAAAATGTTTCTCTGGTTGCAAGGCTGCTCATGTGTTTGTTCCTCTTGCTTTCAGAAGTCCCCATCTCCAGCTGTGATGTGTTTTTTGCTATGAATCTAACAATTCTCAGCAGTCTTTGCTAAGTAAGTGGCACAAAAGCTTAATTTATACAACATGTATGTATTTTGACCTAAGAGGTGCCTGCAAGTTGTATGGGATGGCCATAGAGAAACATGAGGAAACTTTCTCTATTTACATCCTCCATGAAAAACCAGGACACAAGAGCAGTTCCTCTGCCATAGGCCTGTTTTTTCTCAATGCCCTTCATGACACAGACCACTTTAAAGGGGGCTGGAAGGCACTCTTTGTCAAATTTCTAGTAACACATCATGGATCAAGTTTAATTTTTTTTTTCTGAACCAGACTTACCAACACTAATTGAAACCTGACAATGTTGCCGAGGCCAAATTTCATGAGAACAACAAAGTTACTTAAATAAAAATAAAATGATTCATTCCCCACTCAGTGCACTGTCAGTTACTGGTACTCCCCACGCTTAATGCCTGAGGTAGCTAATGGCATTAACACATGAAAGAAATCATCAACATGCTTTTGACTCCCATTGGAATCCTTTATTAAAATAGTCATGACACTTTTTTTCTCTGTTTGTAGAGCTGGTATGCCAGCAGCCACACGACCAGTACTCTGGCCAACGGAGTGGTAATTCCCAGAAACACTGAATTTGTTTAGACTGTTCCAGACAGCCACCTTGACCCGGTAACCTCTTCTGGGCTTTGCAATGCCAAACGGGTATCTGTTCTGGCAAGGCAGGGCCACACTTCAGCAAGGAGCACAGCTCTCCCAGAGCTGCATTCAGCAGGCAAGAGAAAAGAAAAATACCTCCTGTTTATGGCTATCTTGTGCAACTGCTCTGGAGACTATTCCATTTCTTTCTCCTGACCCCAGGTGCATATATTCCTTGAGCACATTCCGAGCTCAAGGCTGAGGAATCAAGGAAACCCACTGGTGCTGGAGGGAGTCTCAGAGCTGACAAGCAACCCACCAGCCATTAGAATAAAACATGAACAAAAAAGGGGGAAAATACAGAGGCTGGAGGTGGTATTGTCTTCTGCAAAGTAAAAGTGGTGGTGACCTATTGTCTAAAAACAGTTCCAACAACCATGTCCTTGTACCTGAAAAAAAAGCATGGACAAGTTGTGAACTTTAGCCTTCCCCTATACTGTCCTTGTGCCATGTTGCTTGCTTTCCCTTCCTACCCTATTCTTCCCACCCTGCACCAGTGTTTTTCACCCCCAAAAAATATATGTGTGTGTTTGTGGGGAACAAGCAGGTCTTGCTGCAAGAAGCACTTTACCCCAGTGGATTCACCTCCAGACCACAGGCAAGTGGTCTTTATCTAGCCCCTCATCAGAAGTGTTGAGGAGGGAAGTGAGCTTTAGCCAGTAGAGTTTACTTTGGAAAGATGCAGATGTTCATAAAAGGTTGTGGTCTTAAACAACAAAAGCATTCATTCTTATGCTCATCAGATAGAATTATTGTCTAAAATTATAGCATGCATTTGTAAGTGCTGTCACATTAAACAAGTGTTTGCCTACTAACATATTGCCTCGCTACCTCTTGGATTACTCCATAGCATTTTACTACTTTTAGAAGTGTAGTTCCTGAGACCCACTTTTAGTGTTGGCCAGGTATTTAAAATGAAACCAAGACATTCTATTGCCAGAAATGCAAAAACCATTAATCCAAAGGTAACTAAGAGAGTGATAAGAGGCAACTAAGTCAGTGAAAGTGTGTCTAAATTCAGGACATAAATAGTCTGGCTCTCAGATGATCTGCTATTTTCAGACAGCTTCAAACTCCAAATCATTGCAAAATCTTACAATGGTGAATCTTCCCCATAACTCCTCTGTTGAACTGAAATCCCTAGGGATTTGTGGGAGAGATATATTTCAAAATTGCATTTTTTGGGGAGGTCTTGGGTGGAATAACAAGTCACATTTTCTGCAAGGCAAAAGTTCAAAAAATTTTAATTTGCAACCACAGAAGCATTTTTTAGTGTCTTGCAGCTAATTGGCAGAGATCTGTACAGTCCAGAAAATATTAGACACACATATACTAGGCACACACATTTTAATATATTAAAACTGTATTATAATAGTATACTCACTTTATATTTTCATGCATCTAGGCCAACACAACACTTCACCTTAAAAAAAACCCCAAATTAATGCCACCATCATTCTTTTCCTGTCATTCAACAGCAGTGAACTGGGCACACTAAGAAAAGTATACTCTGAGTTGCCTCCCCTCAAATAATCCCTCTTCCTCTGTTTCCCTTCTGCCTCTTGTTTTCAGTGGCCTCTCTGTGGCTGTGCTGTGCTGCCCATGTCTTCCAGAGGCAGCTTGGAGTGGCCCCACAAGAAGAAGAGGTTCCTTCTATGGGGAAAAAATACTTGAATTTCCAGTGGCTCAAATAACTTGTTTTAATTTTAACAATTGACACTAAACTTCAGTATACTAATCCCTCCTGTGGCCATGACTCCAGCTCTCCAGCTTTTGGACACAAGAAAGTATAATTTTGCTGTCTGTCTGTGGTTTATTCTTTCTGTATAGCGGTGAGAAACATTTTGCCTGCACAAAAGCCTGGTCTGGCTGGACTTTCAGCATTATTTATAAGGGGATTTGTCAGGAGGATGGGGCAGTATCTAAGTTCAGCACTGTTCTGGTTTATAAACTCTGCTTCTTTAACACTAATACCCAGCTTCACCAATCCTTGAGGGTTTGCATGCTCAGTTTTGGCCATGCTGTGCCCTTATGAGGGTGCCTGCATGTGGGCAAATGGCAGAGACACGTGTCACTCACCCTTCTACAGACCATTTCTTTTGCATTGCTTTGTGTTTGACCTGGTTTTGAATGCATGAGACCTATTTTTACCAGGTTGCACAGACGGTGCCTAGGTACTCTAAATTAGCTCATGAAGTAATTAGCCACTCATTTGGGATATTAAGCAACCGTAACCTGCACTACTATTTGTGCATGTGAGACTCACTGGGATAGGTTTGTCTCAGCACACATTTATTACTGCAGTTGCTGTGGCTAGCAGCAAGCACAGAAGACTTCCTCTTGTTTTTCCTTCAGTCTTTGAGATAAAGCAAGTGGTTCAACCCAGGGCTCCACATGTGAAGAAAATTAAAATGTCCATCTACCTCAGAGATAAATGTCTCATCTGCACGTCCTTGGACAGGAGGTGGGCTCTACAGCTGTAGACCAGAGTTTGAGCTCATTTCTACCTCAGCTTTGACCCACATCACTCCAGGTGCGCTCTGGACCCAGCACACCAAGATAGCAAGAACCATTCTCCTGCCATGGCCTCTCTTCCCTGTGCCTCCAGCTAGCTCCCAGCTCTGTTTTTGTGCTTTCCCTTACTCACCCTTCTGTCTTCTACATGAGAAAGTTGTGCCCTTCCTCGGGTTGCTTGTGCAGGGCTGTGCTAAACCATGCATGGCCCCATTCTGCACACACTGCTCCCAGTCCAATGACACCTAATGCACAAAGTCAAAGTGTGGTTTTGGTTTTGGACATGCAAAGCACAGCTGCTCGGGTCTAGCCAAAACCACCTTTCCCTCTGCCTGCTTTAGCCTCCACTTTCATCTTAGTGTTCAAAAGTGAGTCCCTTCTGGGATTTATTTAGAGACGTGTTATTGGACTAAAAAAGGCACAAAGGACCTCTCACTTTCTTACTGGAGCATTAGCAGAGTAACAACAGTATGTAGTCCAAAATGTTCTTGTCCTTTTCTTCTCTCCTGTCATAAGTGTTACTTTTGGGGGTGGTTGTTGTTTATTAACCCCGCAAGCCTCAATTACAAAGTCTTGATGAAAAAAACTCAACAGTTGTGAAATTTCCAGAGCTGGCATTGTGTCCTTCTTGCCCACAGCACGTAGTGTTGTTGCTTAACAATCAACCTAAATACTCCTTGTCCCTTCGCTGCTGAATACATTACGCCCATCTGACGCCTTGTCTCCCAGACCAGCTGGGGAGCTTAATTAACTCTATACTTAGGCAAATCATTGCAAAAAATCAGGAAGGATGAGCTTAGGTGGACATGGTACTACCTCTCAGATTACTGCTGATCTGCTGAGGGCAACATCCGCTGTGTGACACTTGGTGTCTCCTCTTCCATGGATAAGTAGGAGCTTGAGCCTGATGGGTGGTGGCTCTTGGTGAAACTTAATTCCGGTGATTTATGAAAACAGTGAAATTTCAGAAACCTGGCTGTGAATGTCCACCTTTCTCTTCCAAATTTGAGTGGTCCCATAGCGGGCTCTGCTGGTAGTACAGGCAGTGCCAAAAATGGAGCTTCTAGAAAAGGAATTCCAAATCCCAAAAACCTGATATATAGATATAGATGTAGACATATATTTCTCATTCCTTTGCCACTTTTCTATTCACTAAAAAGGAAAAAAAAAATTATGCAACTTAGTCTTTGTTTAGCAATGCACTTAATCCCCATAAAAGAAACAAATGATTCATTATAGCTCAATGCTTTAGCTCCTGGACGAATGGTCTTCAAATTAGGGATGGGTAATTGCTAAAAGGCTAAATAACTGAGCATTTTTGAGAATAAACAGCTTTCTGAGAGACATGAAATATTGCTCTCCAGATTTTCCATCACCAGACCTTGGAAGACACATGTGATCTCTTGCAAAGCTGCTGACATGGTGCCGTTATGATCAGGGTCTGAGTAGATAAAAGTGGAAAATCCATACTTGCCCACAGGAAACAAATACAGATTCCTCATATGGGATATGAGTTGGATGGAAATTGTCTTTCACCCTCTGAGTAAAACAAACAACCACCCCCCCCACCCCCAAAACAAAAAAGAACTTTACAAAACAGAGTTTAGAAAGAAGAGTGAAGAGGAAATTTGGCTAAGGATATAAAAGAAAACTAATCCAAAACTGAGATCAGTTTTCCTTTCACAATTTCCAGATTACAAATTTTGTTTACAGAATTCTAAACAAAATATTTTTCTCTAACCTGTCTTCTTAGAGGTATAAATAAATAGGTAAATGATAAGAATCTGAACAGGAAAGGTAGGATCTTTCATAGTGGGTATCTATTACATTTTTATTTATGATCACATACAATAACCTTTTTTCTGTTTTCCCTCATTGGTACTTCAGGGAAGGAAATGCATTACTGACAACAACTAGTTTTTGCTTCAAGATTTCAAGATTAAAATAAATCTAAGGTATCTAATAAAAAGGAAATACAAAAAAATTATTTGTTTTCCAAAGCACTGAACTGGGACATTGCAATTGTTCTTAAGGGCATTGTTTTCTCCAGCACTGAATCTCAGTATTTCATTTTTACTCGAAAATTTTTACTGAGACAAAGACAAGACTTTTTTTCCAGGAATAAAACTAGTTTATGAGAACAAAAAATAAACTTCATCCTTAATGTTTTCCTTTTGTGCCCAAAAAGGCTGCAGAGTACTAGATTTCATAATACATTTTTGATGCTTTTTAGAAAACCTTATAGTATATGGTTATATCATTATCTCAATTTCAATTTATACTGAAATTTATATTCAAATTATTCTACTTTAAAAATGTGGTGTTGCAGTGACTCGCATTTAGAATCAGTGTAGCAAATCAGTCCAGATATTTATAATTCAGCATCCTTTCCTGGATTTTCTAAGTTTGTTTAAAAATATCTCCTTTTGTCTTGCAAGCTCTGTACTTCATAAGCCCGCTTGGCCCTCAAATAATGAGGAACAAGGATGTCGGCAGTTACTACAGTTCAATTTATCTTTGTTAATTAGTTAAGAATTAGGTTCTTTTGTGTTTAGGGTTACTTCTTCAAGTGTCACCACCACCTGCTTAGCAACTTTGGACCTTCCCTGTTTTTGTTTTTCTTACATCTTGCATATATTTAGATGCTACCACGTACCCTGGCAGTTAAAATTCTTCCTGGAAAAAAATATTTCCTATTTTGTGTTAACCAAAATTTGGGACAAAAACTGTCTGTTCCTTCTCCTCATGCTCTGCTGATCTGGCTGCAAATGAATGTCTACTCTTGGAAAAGGACAACACAAATTAAAACTAAAACAAATGCACAAGACTTAGACATTTTTTTATATCTCACACTTCTCAGAGAACATTTGGATTTGAGTTATCACTCCAAAAGTAAGATGCTGAAAAGTACAACATTTAATACTTTTATTTCAAAATGTGGCTTTAATACCTCACAGGGATTTAATTTGGGTGCCCTCCATCTCCCAGATTTTTAAATCTTTGATTCATGGTTCTCTTTTGCAGGTCCTTGGACAATCAATCAGTTTAATTGGCCACCTAAGAATCTGTGCTTCCATGGGGAGATTTGGTGGTGACTACAACTGCCAAAGCTTGAAAATCTCTGGACAGAGGTGATGGGAAGTGTGGACATCACCTTCCAGCCATTGAGGCTGCTGGCTGGATGGTAAATTTCATCCTTGAAGGATGCAGACATGTCATGCTGGGTTTTCCTAGGTTTGGAACTTGCTTTCGCAGGTGGCACAAACCCATGTGCACAGTGAAACCTTCCCGGAAGGGAGATGGAATTTCCATTTTGAGCCTGTCTCACCCCTTGTCTGAATGCCAGGTAATTCTTACCTGGAAGCTGAGGAGCATCTGGCACCACACTCGCTCTTGCTGGTTTTCCAGGAAGGCGATGAGAGGAAACTCCCCACAGCATTCCCAAGGGCAGGTGTGAGTCATGGCATCCTACAGCTGGGGTCAGAGCCTTACAGACCATCTGGCTGGCTAGCTACAAGCAGGCTGTAACCCAGACCCAGTCTGTGGCAACCATCCTGTCACCCCAGGGGGTATGGATGGGAAGATCCTTTACAATAAAATTCTGTGCAGAGATGACACCCAGCTCAAGAGGGTGAGAGGGTAGGTACAGGAACAAGGGTCACTCATCTGGGAAAGAAACAGAAAGCAGCCTTTGGAGGTTCCCTCTCACGTTGCATTTGAACACACAGATCTTCTGGAAAATATCATCAGGGAAATCCAAATGGGCTTGAAATGTAAAGCCTTTTAATTGATAGCCTTCAAACTGCTCTTCAAGTGTTTAAGCATGAACAGAAAACTCTCAGGTTTTTTTTTTTTTAGTTTGAAAAGCTTGCCTGAACTTTTGCTCCGTACAAATAGCGTCTGAGGCTGAAGTGCCAAAAGTTTTGAAGAAAAAAAAATCGTTAAACTGTTCACAACTTCACATACCCTGTGCTGAATCATTGTTTTGAATTTCAGGCAGTTACTGTGGGCTGAGACATGGATATGACTTGTTTTTGCAGCAAAGTGTTCACATATGAATAAAAAATATATTATGCTTTCAACTTCTGTTTTAATTTTGTTGTGATAGTTCAAAATTCATGTAAAGTTGTCTCCACAATGTTTTGGTTGGAGCAGTTTAAACTTCTTTTATCTTTGATGGTAGCAAAGCTGTGAACATACTCAAAATACATGTTCCCATGAAAAGTCACACTGACTGCAAAAAAGAAAGAGAATGGATTTTTCTCTGGACTACATATTTGTTTGTCATTGACTAAAAAAGGGCATGAATCTTCTCAGAGGGCTTTTGCTACTTTTAAAATGCAGCAATGACAGAATATCCAATGCAATGTTTTATCCAAATTTCCAAACCCTTTCCCTGGTATATACAGTGATTATGTGCCCAGGATAAATACAGTACCACTGAGTTAGGGTTTACAAAGAGAACAAAGGGAAACACATTTTACCCCTCCCTACCAATATCCTTTCTTATCATTATAACCTAAATTTTGTTAAGAATTTTTTTTCTGTCAGTTTGAAGAATGCATTCTGCAGCACTCATTTTTCATTAAATTCTTTCTCCATAAAGGGCAGTTTGTAACTGGAAAGACAAAGACACTTGTGGAGTGTGATTTTTGGGCCACGGACTGTGGCTGTGGCTCAAGAAGGTGCTTTTGCCAAGTGGGATGCTCCTCTCTTTATCTGTGGAGAGTCTTCAGCTGCTTCACTGCAGCACCCCAAGTGTAATTGGTAGCTGGCAGTCACTGTGGCCAAGAGACCTTCTCATCATTCACACAACTGTATTTGTGCTGCTTACACTAAAGACAAAAGAGACTAACAGGATTATTTCATATGACCAGCAGCAATCACAGGCTATAGAGTTACCTCTAGTTATTCCTGCATCAAGTCTCATAACCTGTGGCTGAATTAGAACACATCTTTCTTTGAGAGAATTGTAATCTTGATTTATTAGTTTGATTTTATTTCTTTGCTTTATCCCCTTGTGGTTTGAATTATTTCCAGCTATGTATTTTTATTTGAAAGGGAATTCCTAAATTCCCAAGTGAAGTCTATCAGGCAGTAAGATGTACTCTCGGGCATATCTTGCACTACTTGTCATGGGCACAGACCCTGTGTGAATTCTTGGCCCTATAATTGTTCCAGTATGCCCTGAAACTGCAATGGAAAAGGCTTGATATGGCTGTGGGGAAACACAGCACATGGAACACTTTGTTGTGACTCAAATACATGAGCTTTACTTTAAATTGTCTCTGGTTGCAAACAGTCACAGCTGTTGGGTGTGCCATGCTGTGGGGTGTCCCAACGGGACAGGTCACCACAGCTTATCTGTAGGCTCTTGGGATAGCATGGACCAAGAAGAAATCTCTTACTTTGTTTCAAATTTGCCTTAAGGGATGAATGCTGGTGCCCAGACTGCACTAGCCCGGGTTCCCCAGCTCTGAAATAAGCTCCCACTGGAAACATGGCTTCTGCAGGATAGGGTACCTATCAGTAGGTAGAGCATATTTATTTGATTTTGGTTTTCAGCTGATCTTTGCTGTTGATAGATAGACTTCTGTCATGGAGGAAAGGAGTGTGGTGATGCTACTCTCTATGGGTGATTTTATACAAGATTTGGCTTTTAAATTTCTAGGTGTCTAGCTTTCCATTACAGTCGTAAACCACCTAAGGCTACTTTAGCATCCTGCTCCACTCATCGTTGTCCCCTTTCCAGCCAGGAGTGTTGATGGGGGCACACAGTAATGCAGGTAACCTGCTGTTATGCTATTTCTTCTCTTTATATACTAGTCTCAAAGAGTAATTTTGACATATACACCATTCTGTACTAGAGTCATACTTCTCATGATCTGATGTGTAACATTTTACTGATATGTCTGTCTTTGGCTGAGAGAGAAGAAAGGAGAACAAAGCCAAGAAAGCAGTAAAGATCATACACTATAGAAATATTAAGAAATGCTGAGTGGGTGGGGGAAGGAAATGACTTCAGAGACTGAAGGTATGAAAAGAGGAAATTACTTCATTCCCCATGTTATCGTGCAATGTCTCAGCATCCAATCACAGGGAATGAAGCAAGTAAACAGGAAAGGAGAAGATGAAGTAGACCATTCCCCAGGGCAGTGGGAAAGGAGCCCTGTAAGTAACTGCCCAGAGTGGCTTCAGGAGATGTTCTGAATAGTTAAAGCAAGGAAGGATGCTTGCAGCCTACCTGAGGTCAGTCATAACAGCTGCTTGATGTTCCTATCAAGCTACCTAAGGGACTGGAAAAGCAGGAAGACTTCTTGCTGCTAGTTTAGTCTTAGTAATGGGACTTTGGTTTAGATTTTGTGACTTTATTTCACTGTTATTAAAGTATAGGCTTCAAATAAACACATTATTCCATACATAAATTGTCTGCTAAAGATGACTCTGAATATGAAGACGAGAAACACATCTCTTTCCTATGAACACAGTAATCTTTAAAACCAGATGGGCAGTCTCTTGCATGCTCAACACAGCTGAAGTAGTCCCAGCAGGTCAGTCCTTACTGGAAAATTAAGCATGACCTGGTCTGGTGCCTACCTGAAGGGCCACAGACAAGAGCCTGTTTGTCTCCAAAGTGGGACAGTTCCATCAACTGTGGTCTTTGACTGCACTAACTTCCAGGATGTGCCTGGGAATGGTTTGGCCTGAGACATCATCACAGAGCACAGGCTATTCAAACAATTTAAGAGGTTCAATTTTCAGTGCTTGGAAACATTCCCAATTTTATTTGTTCACATAGATAGAACCGATGTGTTTCTCCACTGAGCTGCATGATGTGGTTTAGGGGCCTAAAACCCAGGCTCTGTGCATGTGTAATCTCCTCCAATACCTAACATAATCTAGGAAAGTTTCTCTGGCAGGCAGTAGTACAGTGGATTAGACCCTGAACCTCAAGTGTCTCAAGGGAATAAGTAGCACATTTTCAAGGCTTTCTTCTGACCTAGCCCAGCTAGTGGCAAACATCTCAAGGGCTGATAGAGGGGCAGTGGTGCTGCCTCTGGCTGCTCTGCTCACCCCCTCGGTGACTTCTGCCTGAACCAGCCGTCAGGAAGCAGCATTCTCTGACTTTGACTCAGTGCCAGCTACTGCAGCCTCATTCCACCCTGGCAGTCCAGCATTGCTCACTCTGTAGCAGCCTTGCTTGTAAAGCAAGGAGGTCTATAATTTTGTTAACCTTTTAAAGTTGGGGTTTTTTTATTGTTACATTCTGCGTCTTCCCTCATTTCCTCCGGGGAATTTCAAAACACCTGGTAGAGCTGAATAACTTGGCTCCAAGATCCTCTGTTTTGTACTGATTTCTGTGATTAGGATGATAAAAGTTGTGGTATCAGGCAGTATTTCATTAAGGTCCAGAGACCTCTGTGAAAGGATAATTCTTTAGGGGATTCCCAGTGCATGCAATCTATAAAGCCGATGACTGTGGGTCTGACTTCTCCTTGGCTGCTTTCTGTGGCTCCACAGACAGCCCAGGTTTATGACTGCTTTGTATCACCAAGAGGATACAAAGCATCCCAAGCACACCGGTGACTGTGGCTTGTTGATTCTATCATATTTCTCAATACCTGGGGGAGATCATTGTTCTTCAGACCGGAATGCTTTTTGTGATCTTGAGTCCTTTTTGATTGCAAACATAGGAGCCAGTACAGGAAAAGCATCTTTAAGCCAAGTTATCCTACTCATCCAGCTGTTAAAAAATGCCCAGAGGAAATGAGGGGAAACCCAGACTTTAGGAAAGCCTGAACCTTTGTATTAGAGATGGATTAATAATTGATTTACTGTCCCCTTTTGGTCAGTTCTGCGTTAACTTTCGTTTGTTTTTTGACCCTAGGGCTGAAGTGCTCCGAAGCTTAACCAGTCTGGGTTATGTGGGTCAGGTCTGGATAAGCCTCTGATCTTTGGAAAAGGGGCCTTATCCTGACTGACCCATTCTACTTTTTGATATTCACAGATGTCTGATCAACATCTTTTCAGAAGAAAACGATTTGGAAGGTACATGAAGCAACTTGCTCTGGTATTCTAGGAGATCAGCTTTAAAATGTATGACAAGCTTATATTAAATATGCTATGAAGGAAAGAATGAATGTCCTTCCTCAAATCAACTGAATGAATGTTTTGCTGTAATCACCTGGCACTCTCTCCTTGCATCCACAGGGTGAGTAACAAAAATCCTGTTTAAACCTCTCCATTGTTCAAGGAGACTGTTTTACAAGGAAAACCAAGAACATTCTGAATCATATTAAACTCTTGACAATTGCTTTCTGGCTGCACATGAGTTAAATATGCTCCCGGATCTTATATTTGAGCAGTCATGCTTTTGATTGTATTTGCTTGATCTCATTCCTATAAGATCCATAATGAGGAGGAAAGCTGTAATGACTGGCTCCAGCTAAGCAATATTTTTCTGGAAAAGTCTGACCCTTTGCTACTTGAGGCTTAGGTCTTGGGGATGCCTGAAATGCGTGGCAATGGAGGGAAGGCATGACAGCACCAGGGCTCAGAAGGAAGACTGGCAAGAACTAGACCAATGTTAAGGCCTGTCATACTAAAATCCTCTTTTTACTGGCTAAGTCACATGTTTTCAAGGAAATACTTTAGGTAAGCTCTGTAAGGCCCTGTTCCCTTCCTTGGTGGCAGCTAAGACCTCTCTAGTATCCTCTCTTTTTCCACCTCACAACCCTGAATACATCACAAGGTTTCCTTGCTGAGACATGGAAGATGAGTCTCTCCAACTATCCTACTCAAAACAAAAATACATTTGGAAAAAGGATTCGGGATGCTACAGTCCAATGCAGAACACTTTGGGAACAACAGCTCGGGCCACGAGACAGTTCTCTGGTATAAATTTGTAAAAATATAGACATAAAGCTCCTGTGAGAGAAATGATGACCTGACCAGGAAAACAAAGGAGACCTTAACCCAGCTGGGGAGAAAAATTCAGTTTGTTTGATGTTTTGGTGTCATCCTGACAACCACCAAGGCAGTAATTAAGTCGTTAGTGCTGTGCCTCTTTGGCATTAGTTTACCCTGCAGCAACATACTGCCAACCCAGTGTGCTTGTTATGTTGAGTTTACTGTGTGTCCTGGTGCAACCAATTGTTATGGATGTTTGGAGTGTTTACCTCAAACCACTAGGAAAAAATTGAGTAGTTTACCATAATAAAGGGGTAACGATGATTTCACTACAGTCTGTGCTTTAACAATTGTCAAACATAATTATTAAAGGAAAACAATTGCTGATGCTGATTTCTCTGGACTTCTGCTCGACCCTGGTTCACAAACATATGGAAAAAGTAAGACATTTCTGAAAAAATAATAAAATAGTACATTTTATAAATATCACTTGCTAGAAAAAAAAATCACCCTTGCTAGTCCAGCTGAACCAAACCCAGGCTCAACCACACAGCAGTAGCTGCCCTCTGTTTTTGTCCAGGAGATGCTCACATGTTTCAGTAGAGCCCCCGTGGACAGAGTTTCCCACCGGCTGCCTGCCCAAGGCTCCCCTCCAATTGCAGCAGCTCTCCCTGTGGAGCATGCACTGGGGGAGCTGAGTGGAATTCAGGCCATATGAATGCAGCCCCGAGGCAATCAATAAAAGGCTATGTTACTTGCATCTCCATATCCAGAAGAGTTAATTGTGAGCAGCTTCATTGAAGTAGGCAGGGTGTTTTACTACGGAAAGGTACCCTGGGATATGTACTGAACTCTGGCCACGGAAGGGTTGCGCTCCCTTAACTGAGAGCAGATTTGCTGTTCTGCTTGGAAAAAATCAACAGCAGAAGCAATAAACAAATGGAGCTATTATCTTTAAAATAAAGGAAGGATTTCCAGTTGGCTGGCTTTCCCTTATAAAACTATTTATGGTGCACATTTTTGTATATGGATAAGAATATTAACATGCAAATAAATCAGTTCTCTGAAGAATGGTAGAAAAAAACTTTGCTAATAATGCAATCATAAGTATTTTTTTCTCTTTTATGTAGAAAAGACAACAAAAACATGGGATGGAAAGTGGTGGAGAAGGTGAACAGGCTAAGGAAATTAAGTAGTTATATATATTTCAATTCTGTAGTAATATACAACTCTCTGGTAATATGAAATCTGTATATCATGAACTTTTTTAGAATATCCTGTACTAAGACTCTTAATCCTATTTTCAGCTGTGGGAGCCCAGATCTGGTTTTGGACTTGCCTGAGGCAGTAAAACTGCTATGGCTTTAGGTTTTATTTTGCCTTTGCTATAGCCCTCCAAATCTGTACTGGTAAATAAATGTTGCCCTCACTTTTGGGAGGTACCTGATCCAAAGAGTCTACTAGCGGGAAGCTGAAGGCCACCTCATCCTTGGGGTCATTCTGCTGTTGATGAGAAATCAGCTGAAAATAAGTGGGAGCTAGTTATAATCTCATTTTCACATTAGTTCTTCAAATTCCTGGTTTATTCTAGCAAATAGGTTTCAGGAAAAAAAACAGGGAAGCGAGTGAAACCCTTTACCAGTGAGAAGATGGATGGGCTAAATAAGGTCATGGTGCCGTTGTTATCTGGAGCTCTCCCCAGTATATCTGAATCTGCCTGGTGACACATTCCTCAAAGCTCTCTGTCCTTCTCACCCTGCTTGGAGCTTCTAATTTTGTTTCTTTGTTTTAAGGCAGTTCATTTCAGCCTTTCTTCTTAGCTGTACTAACAGCTGCTTCCGTGGCATCCTCAGGTGTCTTAGAATCTTGAAGCTCTGGGAAAGAAATAATGGGCCTTTTTTTTACCCTTATTTTACATCAGCCTTAGGCTGGCCACTTTTGTGCTACAGGTAACTTTACCCACTGTTGCATTCTGATGGATCTGTATTTTGCATTGCTGGCTTAGCTGTCCTCGTGAGCCCTCTAACTGATTAGGAATATTAGCATACAGATAAAAACTCCACTTAACCTGCTTTGAATTCCCTTCAGTGTCTGCCAGAGAAAATTAATCAAAGCTTCCTTCCATGTCTCTCTGGCTGGACATATATGCTGTTCTGTCATTCTCACTTCTTGCTTCCTTTTGGTTTCTATCTTGTCTTGCAAATGACATTTTGGCTTAGTTGCTGAGCTCTGGAATGCATAATTTTTATTTGCACATATATCTGGACATGTGCTCAGGACACCCATCTGATTTATCGTACCCTTTATAGAATCAGAGAACAGCTAAGTTTGGAAGGGACCTCTAGAGATGGTCTAGTCTAGCCTCCCCACTCAGAGGAGTGTCAAGAAAAGCAGCTTGATCCAGGGCCACGTCTGTCAGTATTTAAGTATCTCCAAGAATGGAGGCTCAAAAACATGTCTAGATAACTTGTGCCAGTGTTTGACCTCCTCCATCAAAAAAAAAAAAAAAAAAAAAAAAAAAAAAAAAAAAAAAAAAAAAATTCCCTTATGTTAAATGGAATGCCCTATATTTTAATTTGTACTTGTTGTCTCTTGTTCTGTCACTGGATATGACTAAGCAGAGCCTGGTTTCCTGCTCTTTACTCCTACCAATCAGGTATTTACGCACATTGATCAGATTCCCCTGAGCCTCCTCTTCTCCAGGCTGAACACTCTCAGCTAGCTCATCCTCTCCTCTTATGTCAGGTCTTTCAGTCCTTTATACATCCTTGTGGCCCATCACCACACTTGCTTCAATTCTTTGGGAGGCAAGTATTGAATCCATCACTTCATATATATCCTTAATTTCAGATTATTTTAACACTTTATTTGAACAGTTGGATACTGTTCCAAAGACGTACATAATTACTGGACATGGATTCTTAAATATCAGCAAAGATTCATTAGCAGACAATGTTGCCGGTTGATGAGCTAAACATAAAACAAGAAACCCTTTGGATGGGTATTTCAAAGTCATCATATAAACCACAGGCTGGTTTATTGCCTTGATTATTCATGTATGGAAGCCACAATGCCATTATAGAAAATACAAGTATTTTTACATCAAAGATCCAAGCACAATGCAAGTGTTTGTTCCAAGTCCCAACTGGCAAATAACTGGAGGTTTAAACCTACACACCACATTCCCATGTGAGTCTGTTCAACTTTGGTCCCTCCCTAAATGAAGCTAGTAGCAAAGTTCTCTTCCATATACTGTGGGGTTTGTCAAAAAAGGATTGGAAAAACCAAGCTCTGCCCTATGAGGGCAATAACTACTAGGCCAGTGATCAAGAAGATAACATGGCAGATGACTGAAAGGAAAAGAGCAGTCATGGAGTTAAACTCAGAGGAGAAGGAGCTTCCTCTGTTGTCCTCTCCTATAGGCTTAGACAGGTAAAGCTAAAAGAAAGATTCCTACCAGAATGCTGTCCTACCAGATATGGAGATAATGAATTACCAGTTCCCCTGGCTGATATCATAGCCTTTATAATAAAGTGAACCTCTTACAGAGCAGGGACCTCTTCCTACAATAGACCCAAGGTTCAGCAGCACAGCCCTCTTAAATGAACTTTCCAAATCCCAGCATTTGCCTGGGATTGGTTTGTTTGTAAACAAGGAAATAAGCAATACTTCATGCTCTCTTCCCAGGCCCCAGGAGTTCTGGTACATAACCTTCCATAGCTGTCACCCAAATATTTGTGTGACTGAATTTTATTGCCTGAAACATTTATGGCATTGCTGCACTTTAGCATGAAAATGTAATGCATGTCAGATATTTTTCCCTTCCTACATATTCTGTGGACCCTTACTGGTAAGTGTTCCCTCTTCAACTTTTAAGGAAAAGGAGATTTTACAGTCTTCTCTTTGTTCTGTTTGTTCATTGTCCAAATGTGCTTGAAGAACTCCACTACTTTGACTGAGTGCCAAATGTGATAGCGAATCTTTGGCCTTCAAAGATCACACACTTTGGAGATTCTGTAGCAACAAGTCCCTCTGAGCCCCTCATCCTCTTGCAGAGTAATGATGAAAGTTTCACGGGCACATACTGATGTTGACACTTGCTAGTGACTAAAAAATCAATGACATGCAATGCAGTTGCCTTGATATCCTGTATTCTGACCAGATTTAGCTCATCTTCCTGCCTAATTTCCTTTGTCTTGTTTGTAGTTCTTTTTCTCCTTAATTGCTGCTCTAGCCTGTCTTTATAAATTGCATTCCCGCATGTTTACTCGTCAGGGGCACACAGTCACCATGTGACAGGACGTGTGTGCTCAAAACTGACAACGTGTGTGGATCAAAGCCAGCAAGGCAAAGAAAAAGCTTCATAAACAATGCTGTAAATAACATCTGGGCTGTCCAAATATGGAAGAACGTGGTAGCTTTCCCTCTTTGTTGTTATTTTGTTTTGTCGTGCATATCTCCCTATAGACACAAACAAGTCTGAAGTCAGTAATTATGGTACAGATTATTTTAAGCTAATTCTCATCACCAAATGCACATAACAACATACTGCAGACAGAAAACCAGACAAGGTGAAGTGAAACTTCAGAAAATGAATGAACCAGTGTTGGAGAACAAAGCCAGAGAAAAAAGAAACCAAGCCAATTAAGAAACACATGGAAAATGATTAAAAGAATCTCAGTTTAAACATCCACACCTCATCCCAGTACAGGAGATACTGACACACAAATTTTTCAATATATCTGAATATCAGAAATTGAAATACAAACAAAGGATAAATGTCCAAACCCACAAAAGAGCAGAGTTCGGACAAAATAAGTTCTGAGTCACAAAAATGTTCCTACTTTCATCATGTTTTCTAAGTCAAAGTTGGACTGGATGCTGCTTTGCTGGGAATCCTGGCTGTGGGTGTTGAACCAAAGCTCCTGCTGTTGCTTTGGTAAATTGAATAAAAAGGTGAATGAGAAATTCATTTGCCCACAGCCCTCAGGTTGTTAGACCCTGTCTTTTTCAAGAATCTGTGGAGAGAAATCTGATGTGTATATTAAGCACATCCAGTGGGCAATGGGCATGTGGTAATACTATAAATTGGGAATGTTCACTCCTTCATTAATTCCATTTATATTTGTAGCTTTTTCCATTGGTGACTTTTCTTTTCTTTGTACAGGGTCCAGCTCCATAGATCCTGCTTTTGCTTGGATACTCATAAAGGCAATGTTTAAGCCAAATAACTGTATAAATGAGTAAATGAGTTAGGATGCCTGCATCTATGAATTTAAGAAGGTTTTAGTCTCCATTAAGATTTCTGTGTGCCAAAATAAGCTAGATGATACTGAAATATGCTCTGATTTTCAGTACTATCTCTTCAGAGAGGTAAATGGGTGCCTCTTGGATTGTGTTAGCTACAGCCTAGGGTGGCAATAAAAAGACAAGGGTTTTCCTGTGTCATTCATTAGTCTTCATGGTCTTATATGAATGGGAAACATAATTAAAACTCGGTGTCTGAATATAAGATCTCATGCATATTCAGAACAGCACACTCTCTTAGGTCTTGATTAAGTATACCATTATGTCTTCACAGGAATTTAAACAAAATTATTGCTGAGTTCAAATAAAGCTGACAAAATTTCAAAGTTTCCAGGACAGTGCAAGTCACTTATGACTTTGGTCCACTGCATAGATGCAGAAGGAAATTCCAGCTGTCACACATTTCCGCCTACAGCTGGCAATATTTTTTATATCAAAACTTCTTCACTGCAGGCTGGCAACAAGCTGTGCACAAGAGCCCAACTGAGGCTGCTAAAAGCTCTGCATAGCCTTGGGGATCTGATGCCCATCCCAGCTCCAGCATAGAACAAGGATTTATAGCTACTCAAACTGATAATGAAAAGGTTAACATTAGTTTTTTTCTGTCATAATCTAATCCAAATCTCAGTGAACTGCAACAGAGGATGGTTTCAGACTAGGTTTCAATGAATGAATGCCCTCATCTTCTGTGAATCCAACAAATGATTATGAGTCCATCAAGGCAAATCTGTGCTTCTAGGAATTTCTGATTTTTAAGCAGTTAATACACATATTTGTAAATAATTCTCCAACCATTAAAAATAGCTTGCCTCTTTTTTCTGCAGGCTATCGACACATTTGCAGGATGCCAATATGCATGAAAATATGGACCTTAAACCACATGGTCAATCTGGTCTAAGATTCTTGAGCAGCATTTTAAACATTGGCAAGACAAAAGTATGTGCCATTTAACTCATATTCATGCTAATAAAAAGTAAGACACATGTATCATCCCCTTAAATCTGCAGACAAACACTGTTCAAGATTTATTTCTACCACAGTACAGATGCTGACCCTTGTAAAGAACAGTTGTATTAAAACCAGGTGTAAGGGAGTAAGTGGGACATTTTAGAAGCACAGGACAACCCGCTGTGCTCTTCACAGATAGTTAAAGATATTAGAAGACTGTGTAAGATGGCTATTTGCCTGTTCACAAATTCAGATGGATGCAGCTCAACACTTTCTGGAGCATTCGATGCTACTAGATACTGACTAGGATGAGAAATATGTGTATTATGTATCATTTATTTAGAAGCATTTGGATAGAGCAGGTATTTATTACCAAAATGACTCCATAATGTGCATTGTTCTGTCATACCACCTACACAGAGACACACTGAATTTATACACCAAAGCCTGCAGCAATTCCTGAAGTTTTCCCATTCTGTTGTGAACATTTTGCTCTCTTTTCCATTCTGAACAGAGTAAAACAGCTCTCAATTAAACAACGATTTACATGAATCTTCAAAGTGAAGCAGAGTCAGGGAGAACACAGCACCTTTCAAGAAATGCAGATGAGAACTTGAATGCTAAGGAGGAGATAATATTCCTGTTATTTGAAGCCTTATGGTAGCTTCCCAACCATGAACTGTACCAGGACCTCCTGGCAAAGCATTTAGAGAGATCTGTAAGCAGCCAAAGCTGTGAGATTTTTCTCCAGCCTCCTGACAACTTCCTGTGCTCACTGGGGTGCTGCTGGACTGCTCTGAGGCCCCAAAAAGCCCATCTCTGCCAAGGGCTTGAGGTGTAGCATTCAGGAGGCAGCTTCAGGGCTATCTGTCAAAGCCTGCATAAAGAAATCATTTCTAGGGAGAGATTTTGGCATTACATCTCTCCGGCACAACTCCAGCACGTGAAGAGGACTTAGAAGATGCATACAGGACTGACACGGGGAGAGAACTCAATCTTGAGTTTTAGCATTCAGACTCTGCATTTGCACTTTTTTACTGAGTTTATTTTATCTGTCTAATGGTGTATAAAGAGGATCTGTCAAAAAGGAGAGGAGTTTCCAAGGAGCATTGCAAAGGAGATGGCTGTGTTTGGGAACCATCAGATGCAAAAGGCTCAACCCCAGGCTTTCTTCATGTCAGTGACACAATTTTAATAACGGGAACTTGTCTTCCTCCCCCAGCTTGTAAATGATCATGGAGGAGCTATGATACTTCACAGGGCAGGAACAGTGATCAAACTCACCTTAAACATTAACTTAAAAGTAATTATTATTGGCTTCACATAAAGAGAAATGCTACAATCAGAGTAATTTTATTTATTTTTAAACTGAGAAACAGTAAATTTCCGGTGTTGATACAAAAGTTCTGATAAAAAAAATGATACAATCTTTTTTTGCAAGACTTTTATTTGTTACTGGCAGCCTGATATTGGAACATATCTTAATCAAAGCATTATTCTGGGCATTTTCTTTCATCCTTGAGTCCAGATTACATGTCCCTGGAAATAAACAATGCAGACAAACAGAAGGGCAGCATTCCATATTATACCTAGAATATCTGTCTTGTTTAGTGACTTCATGGGTGTTTCCTTACATGAGAAGAGATGTTTTTCATTGCAGATTTATATAAGAAAAACTGTAAAGGAGTGTGTGTGTGAGAGAGATATTTATTCTTCAGTAACACACCAGAAAACTTTACAAAATATTTTGTCCCCAGAAGAGAATTGTAAAGTTGTGCCTGCTAATCTTGCTGTCTGTTTCAGTTTTCTTTTTGGAAGAAAGCCAATGCGAAGCTTGTGGCAGGATAGTTATCCCCCTAAAATATTGATTTCCTTAAAACTGTTGATTTAGCTTATGAGCCTAACTATTAGACAAAAGTGTCATCTGTGTGCCGACCAAAATGTCTGCAAAGTTCTATAGATTTGTTCTAGTCTTTGATATCAGTGTTTTGAAGACATATTAATTTGCCTACACTACAAGAGGAGAATTTCATTGGATTTAAGTAGATTAGTTCCCATTTTCTCTAAGGAAATGACCAGACAACTTACAGTTTTGTCCCAGAAGCAAGGTTCTTCAGGCATCGGTTTTTCAGCTTCCTTACACAGCATATGCAGACAATTTCCATAAGAACAAGTGAGGAGAAGATATGTTTTCTAAAGTAGTCATTTTGCTGATAATCTCCAAATTATTTTTTTTCCATAATTTATCTGGTGATACAGCAGATATAAAGCAGATAGCTTGGGCGAGAGTTGTTTAGATTGAGTCTTAGGTAAGTGAGAGAAGACTTTTATGTTCAGAAGTGTATGCCCCCCTTGCACTGCAGTCACAAAATCCAGTCTTGGCAGTATGGGAATTCCTCGGCCCTGTTTTCTGTTGTGGGTTTGTTTATTTCTCCTGAAAACCTATACAAAGATATGTATTAAAATAAGGAGAAGACTGTTTTCCTTAAAAACTGCATGTGCCCACACTCTCTTTCTCTCTCCTCACCACAGGTTTGTTGCTGCAGACTCTTTCCCCATCCCCATCCTGCCTGGTTTCCTGCTACGTGTTTAAAGAAACAGAATATATATCCTCATTAAATTAATATCAAGTCATTGCTTCAGAAAAAACAACATCACCATTTGAGTTAGCAAAAATATTTCCTTTTCCATCAAGAGGCCTGACTGAGACAGACACGTCTGACTTGGGATTCAGAGTTACCCCAAGAGCAGATGTAGTTTTGACTTTAGGATGCTAAAAATAAGCTGGTGATAACCGGATAACTGCGTATTTTGAAACAATTATTTCCTTGGATACAGAGAGACACAGTGTGTGTTCTTCTAACATCTGCACTTTTTCTTATTTGTGAGTACGTGAAAACAGGAAAATAGTATGAAAGACCTGAAGTGGAATTTTTGTTGTATCACAATTCTGCCAATGAACTTCCACTAGAAAGAAATTGACAGTTTTAATTGTGTTCCTTAGGCATGTAATATACAATTCATTATTGTGTCATGCATCCTATGATTGTAAGATACTCTTTATTGCTCATTGTTATATCAGGCAACATTTCTCTCCTGCATACATCTGGTTTTATGTAGTTCCTAGCAATGGAACAAAAACATAGCACATGCTTTATGGTATCTCTTCACAGCTGAGTTTCCTTTGCTTGCTTTTTAGAGGGTACTTAGCATTTGCTTGGAACTTGATAGTTTTGAAGCAAGTCCTTATTTACAAGTGATGACAATAAAGATGAATAACACAGAGAATAAGTTCAGCAATATAATTTTGAAGGCAATCAAGAAACTCCCAGTAATTAATAGATACTTTGTTCTAATCTCTTGCAACAGATGCATGTGCTTCTTTTGGTAGTTAACAGCTTTCAGGCACTGATTTGACACCATATGGGTGTCAGATTTCTGATCTCAACAACTGCTTAATTAATTGATGTTTTTATCTTTGAATGGGTTGTATCTACTCAGATCAAAAACCTAAGCATGCTATAAAACTGTAAATAGAGAGAGCTTTCCTTAGAGACTAATGCAGTATAACACTCAAAATTGAGATATGTTTATGATTGATTTCACTTGGATATCATGTTGCTTTAAGTGTGAGAAAGAGAGAGGAGCCAGAAACCAAAGACAGTGCTGGAAAGCATGCAAATAAAGTATTGCTGACCCCAAAATCATGAATCACTCTCCCTAATAAAAACAACTAAACAAAAGCAAAACCCAGAGATGATCCTGAAAGTGCTAGAAGCAGATAAACAGAAACTTCAGATTTTAGTTTTTTCTCTAGTTCATTCCAACAAATGGAGCTTAGTCTGGCATTTAGGGAAACTTAGAATGTAAGAAGGTGAACAGGCACAATAGAGGTGATAGGGACCATTTATTCACTATTTCTTAACACACAAGAGAGCATGCTATTTGAAATTTTCAGGCATGGTATTTAAAATAAAAGGAAGCAAATAATTCTTTTACTCAAAGTATAATTAACTCACTGTCACAGGATGTCATAGAAGCCAAGAGATATAAATGGATTCAAAATGGTAATAGAGAATTTTATAAAGAATAGGTCTATTGATGAACATCAAAAACAATAGCCCAGATGCAGTCTCTGACTCAAAAATTCTCTGAACTCTAGTTTGTTGGCCTTATGCAAAGAAGGGTCATTCTCTCTTCTTTGCTTAGCCAACCTCAGCTAGCGAGTGTTAAAGTAAGGCTACTGAGCTAGATGGATTTGGCTGGCCCCATGATGGTCTTTCCATTTTCAAAAGGAAATAATACGAAAGCAAATTTTTGCAAAAATTCCGTGTATCTCACCTCTGTCAGTTGTGTCCTACTATAATCACAAAGGCACAAAGGAAAACATAGGGGTCTGGAGTGAGGAGGGGAGTCTTGCTGGGAAAAAGACTGTCATTCTTTCATTTTACACAAACTCTTCATGTTCACAACAAAGAAATATGAATTCCATCAGGAGAACCAGAAGAACTATGCCTTGGACCCCGATCAGGAATTATTACACATATTTTGGAATATGTTACATTCTTCCTTTAAACAAAAGTTAATTGTTACTGAAAAAATAAAAATATGATACTGTTTCTTGTAGCTATATCAGAAAGGGAATTCCCTGTTTCTGTGAGGAACATTGAGATTTCTTCCAATTCAAGCATGTTTCTTATACCACAGTCTGAGCACAATAAAATTTAACTTGAGCTTTCAAGTATGGTTTTAGTTCCAGTTTGAAGCTGAGTTTCCTGGATTCAGAGTCTTAGTTCTCGGTTGATCTCTATCAAAAACTTCAAGACAATCCTCAGGATCACCTTCCCTCCCATTCCTGCCCAGGAATGTTCGTCTCTGCTCACCTGCTGTGTTTCCATCCCATGAACCTGTAGGCTGCATTGCAGCCATGGTTAGCTAATAGCCAATAACATCTTGAGTTTAGCAGCCTATGAACTCAGTCTTGCTCTTTGCCAACAGCTCACTCCTACAGAGAAAAGGGATCACTGAAAGCATCCTACACCATCTGGCTACTGTAATTTCTTCACTGGCTGGAATCATGGGCTTCCTGAGGTGTCCCACTGCCAGAGGATGAGCCTTGCCTGAAGCAGGTAAATGTTTGACGCTGCTGGAAGGACTCACAATACTTTCAGTGTATCCTGCAGGTCAGGAGTGGCAGAGCCACTGCAGAACATCTTGGAGATTGTCAGCTCACATCCTTGGACAGAGAAAAGGAATGATGTCACCCTGCATATGTAGTTTTCATCTTCTCTTTTCCTGGATATATGGTGTAGAAAAAAGGAAAGGAACTTTTAAAATGAAAATAAATAACTCAAATATAACTTTCCTTTTAGAGTGTCGCCAGAATTTTGTGTGGGCCAAAGGAGTCTGTTAGGTCAACTATTCAGGCTCCTTAGTATGATCTCCTTTATGACTTAACACATTAAAAAATATTGCCTAAACTTTAGGCTCAAACAATCAGGTGATCTTTACCACACAAGGAGTAGCATGAAAAATGAAAATGAAAATTTATTTGGGCTTGTGAGATTAAGAAAGAGGAACATCCAAATTAAATGCCAATTACTGTCACATACAAATTATGCATGACTGACATTTGGTGTCTGAACTCTTCAGGTTTGTGGCTTCATCTGTATTAGGTATCAGTAATGCAAAAAAAAAAAAAAAAGAAAGAAAAAGAAGCATAAGTGTTTTCTTAAAGTAAGATTTTCTTACTGACACTTGCCATTGAGAACAGTACTCTGGCTAGCAGAAGTCATGATTCACAGTTATTGGAAAGCACTAGAAATGCACTTCTATCTTCCTCTACTCTTTCTCCTGGAAGAAAGCTTCTTTTATGGTTTACCAAGTTAAATGGCAGTAACTGGTCAGGTGCAGACCGTCGGTGGCTGTCATGCAAGCTGTAACTGGAAATCTAAAAACGCACCACCAAAACCTAATAGTGAAACTGTGGGCTCAGACAACTGATGAAGCAGAAAGGGTGGGTGTGAGTTTCTGGTGCGGGCTGCCTGCTGACATCAATCCACTTCCTGCTCATCTTACTCACATGAGAAGCACTACTGAGAACAGCTAAATCATTTGTGTAAGCAAAATAGCTTCTGGAACTCCTGCTTCTCTGCAGAGATCTCCTAAACTGAAAGAAGCTGGCTGATGATTCTGTCTGCAAAGGTACATTCTGCCACACCTTACAGCATCATACTCCTGTTTTCAGAAGTCTGTTCCTTCCCCTTCGTGTAGCTTTCCCTATCTCACTCTCTCTTTTACCCGTCTGTCTGCTGGGTATGAGTGGAACAGCGACTTCTGGCCCCAAACTAAGCAATGTGCAAAGAACAGGTGTTCATGGTGTAAGCAACTAAATATGATACAAACATTAAAGGTGAAAAACAGGATTCAGATCAGCGAGAGTAGACATATATTGCAATGACTACACTGGAAACATTAGTACACGTATCCAGCAAACACAGATGACTGATTGCATTTGGCCTTTTGCTTGGACTTGTTCCAGACATACAGCTACACACATTCTGCTCAGTATCTCAGTATGGAATCTTAAAAAGGTGCTGCAGAAATTGCAAAATTGGCGTCCAATCTGATGCAATCTCTTCTAATCATTTTCCCACAGCCATACATTGCAGTTCGTGTTTCCTGAGTCCCATGACCACGTCTCTCCTTCCCTTCCCCTTTTATCTTCATCTTGCTCCCCCTCACTTCTTTTTCCCATCTAACTCTTCTGCACCATTATCCTATCCCACTCTTCTCCCAGACGCATATTCATCGGCGGCTGTAAATCAGCACTGGTACATCGATGTCAATGGGAGCAATGTCAGCTAAAAACCTGGCTGACAACACTTGTTTGAAATGCAGAAATTCAGACAGTCTTGCACCCCTGCCTCCTGTTGCGAACGCTTTGCTTGTGTGCTGGAAGGCTGTGCTTGGCACAGCCCCTCCTTGCCACCTCACCCTGTTAGAGTATGAACCATTCACGGGGTTGTGAACCAAACAACCAAACAACCTCTGATGGCAGCTAAGGTGCTGTGGCGAGAAGGACCTGGCATCCCCACAAGGACAACTTTGTCTTGCTGTAACACTGCTCCTAAAAACAGCGACGGCTCAGGCCGCTGCTCTGCAGTGGCAGAGTGGCTACATCAGGGACTTTAAACCCTCACCTCTGCTCAGCACGGTGCCCAAGCTCTCAAGATTGCTGGTAGTCTTCCCATGATTTTCCGAGTCCCTAGCAGCCCACACGCATGCGCTTCAAACACTGATTGCAGGCTGGCAGCCTTGTCATGTTAAGAAAACCATGGCTCAGGTCCAAGCTACAGTGTTTTTCTTTCTGTGGGATGATCAAAAGGCTCTAAACAAAGGCACGGGGAAGGTCTCCCAAACAAGTTTCTGCAGTGATTGCACTGAGGTTGCAGACAATGAGCAAAGTACAGTAAAGTCAGTGAAAGTGAGAAAGGACTGGCAGGGAACGCGACCATTCCAGCTGACTGAAGAGCCAGTGAGCTAATGCAAAGGTGATTTAGTTATGTGTAACTAGCCCCCTCTAATTTCTGATTAACTCAGTGACACGCCTCATCAAGAGAGTTCGAGCTAGCCTGTTTCATTTTGATCTTTTTATCTCTTTTACCTTGTGACACTATTGTTCCAGTCTGCAGTCCCGGAGAGATACCACTCACTCCACCCCCCTGCAGCCATTGTAAGAAGAGTGGTGGATCCAAGGGTGCTGGAAAAGCCTGCGGCATTGTTTTGCTGTCATGCAAACCTGGCTGCATTATCATTATTATCATAGACTGACATCTTTCATTGCCTTTTCTGTTTTCCAAGACAAAAGAGCCAGCTGAGACTGGAACAAAGGAGAATACAGGGAAAAGCAGAGAATATGTCAAGCAAGAATAGTTTGGAAAGGGCCAAAAGTGGAAAAGGAAGTCTAATTCTAGCCTCATCCAGGGAAAAAAAAGTTTTTTTGAGAAATGTAAACAAATCAGGAAATCCTGGCACTTACTCCAGTTCCGATTTGGCGAAACACACCAGCCCTTTCCCTATGTATGAGCTGCTGTTTGTGAATGAAATCCAGATTAGGTTATTCATTGAGCCCTGCCAGTCTCACAGTTTCCAGGTTTCCTTTTGCTTATGGCATAGCTTAAACCTTAAAATAATAATAATAATAAAACATATGCATGATATTAACTCTCCATATTCAAATGGAAATACAATGCTATCATAAATCTCTATTTTTTTTCTAATGTAAATTCCTCTCTTCAGCATGAAGCTGCAGGAAAGCCATTGTATCTGCACAATCTAAACTTGAAAGGGAATTTTTGTTAAACTAGTTATGATAGGGGAAACATGTTTTTCACTGAGTTGAAAGATTAAAGTTGGCCATAAAAAGGGGTGGAGGGGCTGGAGAAGGATTATTGGTTGCTCAACTAGTGATTAGATACAGGACTTCAAGGACAAATTAAGGAGCGCAAAAAGAAAGATTTCTAAAGATAAGTGAAACCAGTTCCAATAATATCAAATAAAAGATGCCTTGTTTATCATGGTTTTTAATCTCTCCCAGTTCTATTCTACCTCTATTAGTCTAATTAGACAAAGAGAGTGTAAACCCTAAAAGAAACAACCAATCTTTTGTAGACCTTGAAGTCTGCCCAGTGTATCTGTCTCCCAACTTGCCCTTCTTTTGCCTGTCTCCCAGCGTGGGTAATTTCCCTCTCTTGTGATTCCAGCTTAAACGGCTTCTTTGGAACATTTTTTTCTCCCCTTGATTTCGTTTTTGATTCCTTACAGAAGTAGGTCTCTGGTTGCCAAAATTCCTTTTTTCCTGATTCAGAACAGTTTCTGGGTCATTAACGCTGTCTGTTTAGGGCAGGGAGGGGGAGCAGGGAGAAGAAAGGGGATTGAATGTGGTTGTTCTTGTGTCAGCAGAGTTTATCTGTGCTGCAGTAGGGGACTTTTGGGGCTAAACTGAAGTGTACATCAGAAGCCATAAAAATAAAGGCTTAAATGTCGAAACCAGTGTACCTTGCCCATGGAGACATGAGAAAAATAGTCTCATGAATGCCAAGTGGTAGCAATGATGAGCAGCAAAATAAATTGCAAGGAGTTGGGGAAAACAATCACCTCTACCCTAACTGATTTGGGATTTATGCGTGGCTTTGGCTGAGGAGTGAGGAAGTCAGGCACAATTTCAACTCTGCTCTGAGGTGGCCATGCGTGGAAAGATGCAATTGAGATGTTGCTTCTGTGACTTGCATGCTCTCAGTCAACTCCTTGTGAAATCCAAATGTTGGAAGAGCTGCTTGAAAGGCTGAAGACCTGGAGCAGTTCTTGTGTCCAGCAAGAGCCTTGCTTGCATATTTAATTCTCTCATGAATGAGAGAAAGGCAGTATTTGCACAGTCATCTTTTCTCCACAAAAATGATTGCATCTTCCACCAGATAATCAATGGCTGTGAGCCATACTGAGCTAAAATCACAGTGAGAGCATGGTGTCTTCATTTTTCTGTGATATTGCCATAGTGTCTTGAGTGTCTTTTCCTTGTGGAAGCTGGACGTTACTGGGATTTATATGATGCCAAAACTAAAGTCACAGTGTTTGATTTTGGCTTCTTTTTTTTCCAGGTGGATGTATTTTTTTAGGGGTAAGAGCTAGAGCTCCATTTAAAAGTTACATGGGCCTAAAATAAAATTCTCCAAAGTTTCTTGACTTTTACTTTTCTGACAGTTTTTTTTCAAATACTTACATTTTCTTAGCACAAATATCTCTGTTGCCAAAAACTGGAAAAAGTTGCTTCCCAGTCAAATTTCCCTAAACAAAAAAACAAACAAACAAACAAACAAACAAACAAACAAACAAACAAACAAACAAACAAACAAACAAACAAACAAACAAACAAACAAACAAACAAACAAACAAACAAACAAACAAACAAACAAACAGCTATAAAGTTTTATGTTCTCCATTGTTTTAAACCTGTTTCAGTTCTCCATTTAAAGACTGACTACTGTTCAGAGCTCAGCACAAATTGGGGTTACAAGTGCTGTATCAGACACAGCCCTCCAGGCTGTGAAAAGCTGGTTCTTTCTGTATGGTTTTACAAAAACCTGGTCCAACAAAGGCTGCAGCTGAAGATGTGCTTTTCCTCCTTCTCTGCAGAGTGCTGCTCACGGCAAGTGAGAGGTGGGAAGGAGTGGATGGAGGTGGGCTGAGACCAGAGAGGGCTCATTGCATGCCATCCTGCTGGTGCCTGGAGTTCCCAGCTGATCTCCTGACTCCCAGCCATGGGGACTGCCAATTGGATAAAGGAGAGCTTATTTAGGGTTATCATTTTAGGGACTATTTCTTGTAGGATTACTACTGCATTTCAATAGAGGTAGGTTCCCAACTTCTTTCACAGTAGCAGAGGGTTTTCCATCACCGGCAGAGGCAGTAGCTGTGACTCAACTGTCCTGAGCACGACACTGTAAATGTATTTCTACATCCAACACAGACATTTGTAGAACCTGTGAAAATGGATGTAAAATGCACAATAATTTTTTTTGTTTATCTTTACTGCCATCAGGGCTATAAAAACTTATTTTTTCTTCATGCCAGGGCACGATCAATCATGAATAAAATAATCTGGAAAGAAATTATGTTGCAGACCCATCTCTGAATGCTTTCTGTCAGTCTGGGGGAAAAAAAAAAATTTTAAAAAAATCCAGCACATGTGTCTGAGCACTCAGAGGAGAGCTTGCAAAAGCTGTAGATGGTACATCTCTGTTATCCTGTCAAGGGAGAACTGCAGCAGCAGTGCTATTAATGTCAGGCTGTTTCTCTAGCCTGCATAGTGCTGTATTCTCCAGCACAGAAAAGAAGGGAAACAGGTGCTCCATCTCCTCAGCATCTGGTTTGGATGACCACAATACTCCAAACACCTGCACTCTGCAGTCCCGTCAAGCCTTGCCTGCTATTGTATTAAGCAGGATTGTCTGCCTATAGCAATAAAAAACACTGTTTATCAGTTGTACCAGAGAAACATGGGTTGTGAGGAGGGGACAGAAAAAACAAACCTGGGGGGAAAAAAACCTAATAGGAGAGAGAATCTGTTCTGTATATGGTATGCTTTTGACCATTAAAGGTTGGGAGGAGTTGGTTTTGGTTTTTTTGCAGAGACTGGAAAAGGAACACCAGCTTTTTGGCAGGTTTTCCTGTCTGAACAGATAGTTGGCACTTGTTTTAAGAGGGTGATACCTTTTTAGTATCAGGTATCAGGTTTTAGAACTTGAAGAGGAACTGCAGTTTCACATTTTAATACAGAATTGTTTTTACAGACTGTGCTGGGATTTATCTCTGTAGCTCTTACTATAAACATGATGATTTGCATCTTACTAAGAATGGATTTAAGGCTATTTAGGATTTAAACTGAAACTTTGCCCAGAACCTTAGATACTGAAGCTTATTCTATTTTAGGTTTCTTCTTCAGGGCTGGCAAAGCCATCTCCCTGGATGTGAAACAAGCAAGACATCCAGAAAACCACACCAGAGCAGCACATTTCAGAGGATGCAGCAGCAGGAGCCGTCCCAGTGAAGTCACTGGTATCACTTACGTCCTTAAAACCACGCACAGATTTTTGAATATTTTTAAGATGACAAATTATTTGTTTCCAAAGAAAAGAATTGCTGCTGATGGTCAGTCTGTATTCTGTTCCAGATACCTGTAACAGTCTTAATTCCTGCCCTTGCGAAACGTGCTTGATTTAGGGGTATTTTCCTTTCCCCTCCGTGCAAAGCCGGGATGGCAGCGTGTGGCTACCTCCTATGTGGGCTTTTCAGTGGGAGGCGCAGGGGGCCCTGGGGCTCCTGGAGGAGACGCGCTCCTGGCAGGGGCAGGCGCTGCTGCCGTGCGGGCGGTGATGCGCTGCCCCGGGGCTGCGCGGGCCGGTCCCTGGGCCGTGAGCCCCGGCTAGCGACGGCCGCGGGAACGGCAGCGCCCGCGCCCACTGCCTGCCTGCCTGCGGGGGGCCTTTGGGATGGGGGAAAAGCTTAAAAATCGTGCCTTGGCTCCTTGGACGCTGCCCTGAAAATGTCCGTGGCATTGGACTTAGGTGCCAGTGTGCGCTCGCAGCCATGAAAGCCAACCGCGTCCTGCGCTGCATCCAAAGCAGTGAGGACAGCTGGGAGAGGGAGGGAGTTCTGCCCCTTTGCTGCACGCTGGTGAGACGCAGAGTGCTGCATCCAGCTGTAGGAACCCAACATAAGAAGGATGTGGACCTGCAGGAGCAGGTCGAGAGGAGGAACACGAAGACGGCCAGAGGGCTGGAGCACCTCTCCTCTAAAGATGGGCTGAGAGAGCTGGGGCTGTTCAGCCAGAAGAGAAGGCTCTGGAAGACTTTAGAGCACCATCCAGTACATAAAGGGGGCTTATGAGCAAGTTAGGGACACACTTTTTAGCAGGCTCTGCAGGAATAGGACAAGGTATAGTGGTTAAACTGAAAGGGAATAGATTTAGATTAGACATTAGGGAGAATTCTTTCACAATGAGCATGGTTAAGCATAGGAACAGGTTGCCCAGAGAGGTGATGGATGCACTATCCATGGGAACATTCAAGGTGAAGATGACCCTGCTCACTTTGATTAGAACACCTTAAAATAATCCTCCCAGCTCAAACTATTCTATGATTCTATGAAGATTAATTCCTTTTCTCACCTTTTTGAAAAGTGTTTCAGGATGGGAGAGAAGTTGACACTTGAGAAGCATAGCTTTGCTAAGAAAAACATCTCATCTGACTGGCATTAGAAGTACTTTACTGACAGGAAATTCTTTTGTGGAATTTTGGACATGACGATATAAACAGGTAAGGAAAATCTGACAGTGCTTATGCAAAAAGTAGAGTGCTTAAGTACTCAGTGCGAGAACATAAAGGGACACCTGCAGGACAACATATGGAGCACTGGATTTCATTAGATAACAGCTCTTTTTCTTTTTCTCTGTAATGTTCCATCTAACTTCCCAATTTACTACATCTCACACATAAATGCCAGTGTTTAAGATCCACAGCTATAGCGGAATCATGGTGTGGGACACAAAGTTGAAACAGACTGAAACATAGAGTGGGAAAATGAGAATAGACAGGAAGTATCAAGTCAAAGGGTTGATATATATAGCACGTGCACTCATCCACTGCTGTGCTCCATGAATATGGTTAAAGAGAGAAGCACGTGCTCAGAGAACTTTGTTGTTGCTACACTAGTGAAATTGCATAAGAAAGAAAGTACTTGCAGATCCTTGGGACAGTTTTTTTTCTGTCTAAGCAGATGCATCTTCTCAGATTTACTCTGTTTTTCCAGAAACCACTATGACTAATTGCATATCTGGATAAGGAATGGGGAATCTTATTTCCAGCACATGAAGCATGGTGATTAGCCACTACTGAATTCAGTTCCAAGCCTGAATAAGGTAAGCTCTTGTTGGGCCCTTTGTAAAAATGATGAAATTGAAAGTTAAGAATACATTTATCCATATATTGTACATGGCAGGGAAGATATAAAAAGATCCATATTTAACTGGTAGGAGCTCATATTTTAAGATTTGAAGTTGAAGTTTGAAGACTGCTCATAATAATACAACTGTGATTGGAGGCTTCTAAATCTGTGGCATCATTTTTCAAATTGCTTAAAGGAGGCAGTTGCACTCAAAAAAGTAGCTAAACAAACTTTTGATCCTGAGGGATTGAGCACACAGACTATCGCTTTTGCAGCCAGGAAAATCTAGTTCTTAGCAATGACCACTTGTTTCTGGTAATGATTAAATAGGTTCCACAAGATCATTTGAGAAGTGGTTTGTTTAAATATCATTTATTTGAAGGCCATAAAGTCTCTCGAGTTCAAGGGTAGCAAGGGAGATAATGTCACGGCAATGATATCACATCTCTATTTTATGACACCAACTGTGCCATAAATCTTACTTAGTACATGATTTAGGTGTTGGGAAAAGCTATTTTATTAATCTATCTTATCCTTCACCTCCTATCAAGGCAGTTCATATTAAGAAAGGAGGTTGGGAGGAAAAGGCAGTTAGGACGTTTGCCATATGATGTCTCTGTCAGGTACAGTCACTGCACTGTGAGATCTTTTCTGCAGAGTGAAATTTCTTGTCACAGTGCCATTATGCCACACGCCCTTGATTCTCCTCCTAAGAAACCAATCTGTGTATTTGCTTAAAATCAATCACCTGCTCTCTAACGATTTTGGATGATGTTTAAAGGTTCACTCTAGGGATGCTGTCCACAAGTTTTTTATCTAGCAAAAAACAGAATGGGTGAAAGCCTGGCTCTGTGGAAGTGGGTGGCAGAGCTCCAGTTGTATGAATTGAGGCCAAGATCTCTTTCCCGTCATGTTCCCATAAAGTGAATTTTAAAAAAAATAAATGTGAAAGTAGAAAGTACAGCTCTTCATGATCATAAATTTGCACCATATCCTGCCATTCATACCCAGGCACCAATGCCTTTGAAATCACTGAGTCAATAGGAGACTTGTCTGACAAAGAATTACAGGATTACATCCTCAAATTGTTGAAGTTTCATGTGTGTAACTGAACAGAATTTCCTTTGCAATGAAGAAAAAAACCCTTGTAAGGTTAAAAAAGTGAATCTGATTTTCATATTTTTCTGAGTCTGTAGTTCTTGCATTGGGTCTCATTTTTGGAAACACAGGATTGGAAGTGGCCCAAACATTTTTCAGCACCTCATCATTATTAACTCAGCATTTCTGGGTGGGTGTAATTTTTCCAGACCTCACTGACTAGACAGGCAGACAAAACTTAATCAGTTGGGGATTCTTGCCACATCTGCTACAGCAAAGGAAGAAAAGTGGAGGAGCTTTAAAACTGGGCACCAATACACAAAGTAGCTAAAATGAATGCACTCACACTACCAGGGCAGTATCACAGAATCAATTAAAACGATGCCTGATAAAACAACCATTAGGAAGCAGCACTGAAACTAAGACATTTAGAAGCAACGGGATTTATTATGAAACAGCATTTGGATTTACCAGGAATCGTGTGGACTGCGACAGATGCTATGTATGAGAATGATACTCATCTAAATAGACGGTTTACCATGGGTTTCTTTAGCTTGCCAGAATTTTGCTGTGTTTATAGTTCCTCTGTCGTGGCCATATCATTTCTGACCACAGCATCATATGCAGTCAAATTTAATCCTCATTTCTGCCACACAGACTCAGACAAGCAGAAATCAGCATCAGTTTCTTTTTCACTTAATGTCTTGCCCCCAGTCTTGAGCACAAAGAGGTTTGACAACTTAGGCAACTTAATATTTCAGGGACTGTGGCGTGAAACTCTCTCTGTTCCCCCCAGTTCACTGCAGCTGCCAGGCCTTACATATTGTCCTGGGAATGAAGTGTATGGAACTGAGAGGGGAGTGGGATCACCAGTTGGTGAAAAACCTGGTAGCTCCCTTTTAACACTTACATTTCTTCTTCCAAGTCTTCATATCCAGATTTCCATTTGCTTAAAATTGTCTTTATCTGAGAATAAAGCAATGCCTCTGAGTGTGTCCTCTGAACTTGCTATAATCCAGCTTTGACAAGGACAAGCTTTCTCTCAGGGAAACAACCACTGGCCCAGCCCAGCCGTTGTACCTGATAGGTAGCCACAGGCTTGCCCATGAGTAGGTGTGAACACACACTGTCTGGATTCAGCTAGTGACCTTTGTTCAGGGACTACTGTTTAACACTTCCAGGCATGTTTTTTTATACCACAGGCTCATCACCAGCTGCCAGAAGAGAGCTTCTGGATGAAGCTGCTGAGCTGCCATCCTGCCCCAAACCACCATTCATGCCCTGGGCTGTCCCCTGCCTTCTGTTGGCTGGAGTATTTGGGAGGAACCTAGTTCAGGGAGCCAGAACATGTTGTAGTTGATCTGGCCCACTCTTTTTGAGCTGATCCACTGGCTTTTTAATTCAGTTTTCTAGACAATTCAGCTCTCTGTTCTGGTCCATGAAAGCCTCCAGGGAGCAGAGACTATAGAGTGGGAAGGAATGACTTGGGCATGCACACAACCAATAGTAACTAAATTTGCTAGCTGTAGAGAGGTCTCAAAGGATAGGGAGGAAAGATTAAAGAAAATAAAGACTATTTCCAAAACATCTAGTTCCAAGAAATCAGTGTGTCATGGGTTCACCCTTAATGAAGCATTAGAGAATTTATGTGGGAGACAGCAATGGTGAACAAGTGCTTCTCTTGCATGTAAAGCTTCAAGAAAAGCTCACACCTTAACAGACATCAGAACCCAACCACAAGACACAATTCCTCACAGACCAGGCTGCATTGGCTCTGCTGTTCACAAACCTACTCATTTCTTTTTACTCTTTGATAAGATCTGGTGGTTCACTGCTGTCTAACCTCTGTGCAGTAGATGAGTGAAAAAGAACCAGGTGATCAGAGTATTTGCTGCTCTTGCATAATGAAGCATAGTAATTCCTACAAAGGTGTCAAGACAGGTAAGCCTACTGATCAGGCTGCCATCCCTGCAGTTTAGGAAAGGTCTTGATAGGCTTTGTTTTCACTTATTTCTAACCTGTCTGTATCAGATATGCCATGCTAGTTCCCCTGCTTCATTTTGAAAATAAAATGAGATTTTTATGAGAGGGAAATCATGAAAGAAGGAAATGATCAATATTATGCAGGGTTGCCCTGGGGCCTGGTATTTGGTCAGATCTAATGAAAAGGACTATTTTTTCACCAGTTATTGTGGGAGACAATTCCACAAGAAACTGTGCATCCTACTGTAAAGAGATTTTAATGTAAATTTCTTCCTTTTTTTTTTTAATAGATATATCTACACTACATAAAGGTCTCAATTATTAGAAATAGTCTTCTTTTTAAAAATACACTTAACAACTCCTAAATCTAAATCTTCTCTCATAAATTAATTCCTTCAAGCTGCACATCCTTTTTCCTGAGTTTAATCCAATTACAGAATGTGGTTTCAGTGAGCAGAGAGGGGAATTTCAATGACATGTCTGTGCCCTATAGCCAAAGTTTGATTTGGTCCCTTCTTGTGACTCTGTTCCTAAAAAATCATGTTTAACATGTTGTCCGTAAGAGCCAGCCAAAAATGGTAGGATCCATGGTAATTTTGGGGAAGACATAGTGACTAATTTCTGAGCTTTTAATCATCCAAGATGAAATTTTAGAAAAGACTTATTTTAAGGTTTTCTTCCTGTCATCTCTATTCCTTTCCATCTCATGCCTTTACACAGAGAACTGAAAAAGAAGAAAAGCTAGAAAGGCTAGAAAACCAGTTGAATAACTTGTTCTTTTCTGCTCAGTTCAGAGACTAGAGTCTTCTTTATCCCCGTAGATGTAGTTACTAACCCAAATAAATGTTAGCTCTACAAATCCTTTAAAACTAAATTACTATTCCCTGTGCTCATGGAGAAAACCTTTCACAAGCCCAGACTATTTTCCACCCTAATTACTAGAATCCTCTCCTCTTGGACCTTCTGGACCTTCATTTTTGCCTGTTTCAAATTACCCAAAATGCATTGACAGGATACACCAAAAAATAAATGGGTAACCCAAAAGCTAATTTGTAAGCATGCAAAGCTTTCTTAATGTTACCTGGAAATGACTGGTTCCTGTTCAAACTGGCAAGACAGGTGACAAATGTGTTGTCAGGTTGCTAGAAAGCAGATGGAGAAGTAGGAAAAACTTATGGCCTGCCTCACAAAGCAGACTCAAACTGATGCTGCCTTGAGACTTTCCTTAGTGAGTGGGAGATTTGTACCAATTCAATTAAACCTCGACTGTCCAGTTGAAATACAAATAAGTTATTCACTAGGTATGCTGAGTTAAATACACGGATTTGGATTATGTGTCTACTAAAACACTTGTGGAGATTGCCAGTTCCCATTATGTTTTCCAAAATCTGGCTCTCCATCCAGGGAATGGACTTAGTTCAGCCCTGCCTTGGTTTTGGTATTTGAATTGTCAGCCCTGGTCATCTCTGACAAAATAGATATCAGCAGACATTCCCAGCCACAGGCTTATTCACTCTGTGATTATTCCCCTTTGTGAGTATTCCCCTTCTTTCTGGTTATTCCTCCTGACCTTTCATTTCCATTATTGATGGAAGTGGGGGGAAAAATGAAAAAACCCAAACCACAAAATCAAAACATCTATTGTCCCCAGAAGAAATGCAGAAGACCACATAAGCACTGCCTGACTCACTACATTATCCATCAGTACCTTCCAGCAGAAGCAGGGGATAGGGAAAAGCATGGGCCAGACAAGAGCTCTGGGCCAGCCACCTTCTGCACCCTTTCCCCAGAGCTGTCTGTGTGTCTGCCCAGCCGCCCACAAGGACACAGCAGCCAGGCTCCACCTACACACAATTGGCCAGTTTGGTTGCCTACACACACTGAGAAAGCTTCTATTCTTTCTTCTCCCCAGACTTCAGGGCCAGGAGGCTGGGCACAGGCAATGCATTGGCACGGGCTCTTTTTCGTCGTCTCCGAGCAGTGGTGGTGGCCCTCGCTGGTACTGCACACATCTTGGAGTGAGAGGAATTGTGACTCACCCTTTCCCACCTCACCAGGCTGGGAGATGAGCTGCAGCTCAGTAATGTGACATAGCTTCCCAACCCAAAAGCAAAACCCAAAAGCAAAAGAATGTTAATACTGACTGGGATAAAACACAAGTGTTCTCCCAAGTAGTGCAGGCCGGGAGCGATGAACTGGCAGCTTTGTAGCCTTTCCCCATGGGTCAGGACATTTGTAAGTGATGCTTTGCAGTCCTCCAAGTTTCACAAAAATACTCTGAAAGGGGGAAATTGCCTTCAGTTTCCAGGATCCTCACAGGATCCATGGAGGACAGGCATTTGCAAGAGAAACTGTTCTTCCACACTGCAATGTTCCAACTGCATCAACAGCATTTAGTCCAGCATGAGCTCAAGCCAGCCTTCAAATCAGGACTGGCTACTTAGCCAACAGACCTGGATAAAAGGCATTAGGCAATGCATCTTCGAATAGAAAAACCCTTTTCAAAAAATAGTATCCCCAAGCCCTCCCTATGGCCCATGCAGTTGGATCTGCTGCTCTGACTAGCTCAAGCTCCTAGCCCATCAAAGAACTGTGTGTAAAGAAATTCACTTTGCAGGCTGCCTGAGGCAACTCTGGGAACATCTCAGACACACTGAAGAACAAAGTCAGTAATCATTTAAATTATTACTAGGAAACCCTGAGCACCATTTTTTGCAAATAAAAGAAGCAGTGGCAAAAGGGTTGCAACTCCCAGGGTGTTCCCTGGGCTGAGGCTCTCCCTCTCTAAGATAACTTCCCAAGACATCTCTAAGGATGTCTCCTCAGAGGCATTTCTTGGAAACCAAAAGAGAATAGAATTGCGACTCCTCTTGCCAACACAGCAACCTAAGTTAGAGGTCCTGGGAAACAACAGTCCAGATGAATGTATTGCCCCAGCAAGAGGCATCTGGGGAGTGTTTTGGCTGTAATTTTAAGATGTGGAGGAAGCAGGGAGAAAGGTGATGCTAGGAAGAGAGCACAAAATAACTGCAGACCAACTGTCTACAAAGGTCACAGCACTTCTGGAGGATATTTCTCAGTCTTTTTAGGCTCTCCCCACCCTCTAATCACCAGATGTGTGTCCCAGCATGCTAGTCCTGGGGGTTTTAGAAGGAACTGAACCCAACCCCATCATGCTGGCAGCAGGAGGCCAGCTGGCTTGTGGTTCACCTCTCTGAGATGAGACTCACACCTAATTAAACCCCAGCAAGGCCTTTTTCAGAAACATCAGCATCACTTTTGCCTCTTCAAGTCCTTCCAGCCTTGGAAAGGCTGATGCCAACACTATGACTACCCAGGTAGAAGCAGAGCAAGCCAGGAGCCAGGGCAGCACCCTGCCCCACTCTCTGGAAGGTGTTCTGGCCAGCTCTCTGTCCTCCTGGCCAGCTCTCTGTCTCTCTACAGCACAGACAGGTTCAGAGCCTGTTTTTCCCAAAGCAGTGGAGTCTGTCTGAACCAAGACAGCTGGGCTTGGCTGATTAGTGGGAGATACAGGAGGCAGAAAGTGGAACTTCTGCCTAGGAGTGTTTGGCAAGACTTGGGGGAGAAGGATGAGTCCAAAGGTCCTGTGCTGTCTGGCATGGAGTGACGGTGTCAGGTTAGGGGGGTGTGGCACGTGTTTGTGACAAATGTCCCCAGGAGCTGGATAATCAGGCTGAAGCACGGAAGTGTGGATGAAAGTTGTCTCACCCCTCTCCACACCATTCTTGCTGCTTCTCTGGGAGTGAGCTGGACAGAAGGCAACCAACCCATCAGAACACCACGTCCCAAAATCCATACCTCACAGGGAGTATTTTGCATCCAATGAAAAAGCACACCCTTTTATGTTTTTTGTTTGCTTCCTGCCTGCTTGCACATGGTAGCTGCAGGCAGTGCTTCTGCACATTCACAACACCAGACTGATGGGACCAGCTTCTGCTGGGCGTGAACAGGGGATGGAGGAGTGTGCTTGACCAGCCCATGCCAGTGGAGCTATACCAATACACAGGCACCCTGCAAGAGTCATCCTCATCTCCATCCTCTTGTGGCCAGTGGCTCATCAAACATGGAAAGCCTGGAACTGGTGCAGAAGGATGTCAGGGTGTCTTTGCAAACTAGGGTCCAGGAGGGGAGTGGGCTTTCTGGCTGTGTGGGTCCCACTGAATGGTAGTGGCACTGAGAAGAGCCCTGCTCCTGTGCATGGACTGCTTTTGCAATGAGACTGGGAGTGCAAGAAGTAAAGTGGGCTGTCAGGGTGATAGTGTTTTTTGGGGTGCTGACAGTGACCCTGTAACAGGAAAACAGGGACAAAGTCTGTATGGATGAAAACAGCCAATGGTAGAATGAGCTCAATAGCATCTTGGCCATGAATTCACAACAAATAAATCTCCTTTCACACAGGCGAGAAGCTCTTTTGTTTTAGGCCAGAGGATGAAAATCTATCCATAGCTAAGGCACTGACTTTCTGTTTTTGAAAAAGATGTTTCAAAAACCATGTTTGAAAGTACCCAAGAACTTGTGCCAAGAAATTTCCATGGGGAAAACATTGCTGCATTCATTCTTTTAAATTCTAACAAGAAATGTGCCATAAGTTTAATTTATGAATACAACAGATGAACACCAACACAACATTATGTGAACTTTGACACAGGTCTGTCAGAGAGCTGAAGCTTAGCTCCTCGTGCTAGGGATGAGTGGATGAGTAAAACATTTTAGGAATATCCCTTCTTCTTACTTCACACCATTACAGAAATTCTGCCTGGATTACCAGTTTATAGAATATTCTAATTGCTCTGATGACTAGCATTTGAGTATGGATTTGCCTGTTAGGAGACAGAGCAGAAGCTGATATGCTGACTCATCTCATGAGGTCCCTTTTCCAGGCAAATATTTGTCTCATTCTCCAGTGACTAATTGCCCACTAACATTAAGTTCTGGAAATAGTGGATACAAGATTTAACAGCACTGTTCCATTTTCATGTGGATGTGCCAAAGTTAGGGAAACCATTGTGCATCCACCAGAGCTCCCCACTACCCCTCCAGTGACAGCTGAGTCCAGCCTGGCCTTTGACCAGAGATCAAGCAAATGGTTTCCAGCATTCTGGATAAAAAAAGTAAGGCTAAAGTCACAAAATAATTGACCAGTAAAGCTTCATGTTGACCTTGCTCTGATTTGAGCCCTTATAAGGCCTTTTTGACAGCACTCCAAGCATTTTGAAGGCAACGGGGTTCCTGTGAGAGCCCTGAGAAAACCCACACTGGAAGGCAGAGGAGGCTGGCCCCACATGCCCCCTCACAGCCACTGCAGTGGCAGCACAAGAGAGGCCAGGCTGGCTCAGCGTGCGTTTCCAGTGCCAGCCCCAGAGTGCCTTGGAGCACTGTCAGACAGCCCAGCTTGGGCAGCCAGCCGGCGCACACTCCCTGGGGAAAAGGCCCGTGTCATAGGCAGGCAGCTCCTCTGGGGAGGGAAGGGCCTCTGCATGTTGAGCTGCTCTGAGAACAACGTGGGTGCATGACACCCACACCTTGGCATTCCAGGGCCAGACATACAGCCTTTAATCACCCCCTGACCTGTGCCTCACCTTGTGGCATGCATTTACCTGAAGAAACTTTGGGTTGATCTGGTAGGACATAGTATACCTGGCTAAACAACGGCTGTCAAAATAAATGCAACTTCTTCTGAAGAATTTGGTGAAATCAGGGGTGAAATTTGTTGCCAAGCTGTCAAACAGAGAATAAACACTAGCTTGTTTGTGTGTAGCTGGATCAAGGATTTGTTAGTTTAGCCCCCAGGGCTATGTTCCTAACTGTTCTTTCAAAGCTGGGTGAAGAAATGTCTGAAGGCAAGAACAGTGTGGAGAGCTACACCAGTATAAGTGACATGAGATTGTACTCTTTGACTTACGTAACCCTACCTTAGTGATCCCTACGACATTTACTTGATACACTGATGGAGAGTTGCTCAAAAACTACAAGACCAGTATTAAAAAGTTGGGCATCCAGGGTATGTAAAGTAATCTTAGAAGGAAGAATCACTGAAGAGAAAAAATGCCTCCTACACAGAAGAGGAAAAAGTTCTTGTTAAGCAGCCTTTGGTTAAAGTGTAGAAGTTACATTTTAGAGTCCTTCTTACTATGCATTGTCAGCCTGGGGTGTTTATAAAAATGCTATCCCTCTTCATCAGGAAAATAACCTGCTGTTTCCATTAAAAGACTGAATTGTGAGAGTTTTGAAAAATCTTTCCACAGGTGAATGAAATAAATCACGAAGGTAGGCGGGCTGCTGATTTGGATTAGATTACTTTTATGTGCACATACTCTAGTGGTGGTCATCCAGGACACCAAACAAGACAGGAGAGACTGTTGAATAACACACCTCATTCAAATTTATACGAATAACCTTCTTTGACCACTATATATTGTAATGAAATAAATTTGTGAAGCAGACTTTAATACTGGTAGATTAAAAGAACCCCAACTTTGAAATGTGCTGGGTATTAGGATTATCTGGTCACCTGTTTTCCATGTAAAGGGAAATAGGAGGTGCCTTTACAACATGAAGGTATATCTAAAAATCAAATACACATCAAAGTCTGTTGATGGCACGTTCTAAAGCCACCCATTTGTTCATTCCCACGCAGCTGAGATCTGTTAAAAATATTGCTTCAGAATAAAATAAACTCCTCTTTCAGCAGACTTAGTCCTTAAAGATGCACTAGGTTAATTTGTATGAACCATTGACGAAAACTGCTGTAGATCAAATGAATTTATTTAACAGGGTGTTTCACAGAAGAGATGTGCTAATTACCAGAAAGGACATATGGAACTATGCAGTGTGAAGAGGCTTTTTAAACGTTTTTCTTTCAAACTCAGTGAGGAATGTCTGACACACCACAATCAGCTAATTTATTTGGAAGGCTTACATCTCATACCAATAACTGCTGAAAGCCTGTAAATGTTTTTTAACCTAAGGTTGCACTGGCTATTTTCCTGCAAATGATCTGATTAAGTAGGACATATTGCCTGCTGACACAGCCATCCTCCATTTCATTGGAACTCCATGCAGGGAGAACACCTCAGTATCTGGGACCTCTTCATCACTAAGAACATAGTTTGTTTTTGCCATTACTCTCACTCCTTTCTCTCATGACCAGTGACAGGACCTGAGGAAACATCACGAAACTGAATCAGCGGAGGTTTAGACTGGATGTCAGTAAAAAGTTTTTCACCTAGAGCATGATAGAGCACTGGAACAGGCTCCCCAGAGAAGTAGTCACAGCAAAAACATAATGATTTTATGCATATCCAAAAAAGAATTTTGCTGAAGTGTCCTTGAAAACACTAGGCTATAATATCCATAGGCACATGTTCACTTTATACCGTGGCCATGGCTCCATGTGGCTATAGCATCTCTCTTGTACTTAAACCAGTGCCGCTTCCATGTTATCAAGCCCAAGCTGCAGCCATTTATGAAGGTGGCTGAAGATCACCCCACCTAAGTTTACACACCTGCACACATAATTCCTCTGACTTTACACATGCACCTGCAAATGAAAAGAGCTGAACCCCAGATTTCAGCTCAGAGCTGAACCATTTCTCTTCACTGCTTCTAAAAAGAGCCTTGAGGACTAACATAGATGCCTACATGGTGGACCTCTAACTTTGCACCAGAAGTCCCACCCAGTACAGCAATGCAGCTGATTCCTACGTGACTCTGTTCTGAGCCAGCCAGACATACACCAGATCTACTTTGAAAGTCATGAGGCTGTGTGATCATGGCAGCAAGCCCAGCCTAGTAAACCACATTGCTGGAAGAGTGTGTAGCAATAATAAAGTGGCTACCTGACTTCTGAAACAGAGTGAGCTAGGTAGGGTGCTGTCTGCTCTAATTATAAACAGAGGGAAAAGGCAGCTGTCTGCACTTGTTTGTGTACCTTTTCCGCATTTTTTTTAGTCTTTTTAAAAACTTGTGATTGGCACTAGATCTGCTATGGATGCAAGATTTTGATTTAAGCATCTGAACCAAGCGCCTTCTCCAGTGTGCTCATTAGGTAAATTCTACTGTATCATCTTAGTGCAGAGCAAGTCAAGAAGCTTACACCTTGCCAATTAAAATGTTATCCAGCCTACGACTTAATAACCCTTAAAAGTCTTGCCAGCTTTGTTATGATGTGTGAAAAACTCACCTGAAGCACATAGTCATGCCAGAAGGACTCTAATGTAGATATAATTATACCAACAAAAAAATATCCTTCAGCGAGTGTAGTTTATTTACGTCAATAAAAATTATAGTTGCTTATAGGTGTACTTAATATGCATCCTTGTGCACACACTCTTCTATATATCATACATACATCAGCTGCTGTGGTATAGGTAGGCAGATAGCAGACTATCATTAGTGAACACTAAAATTCTGCTGAAGGAAGATTCCTGGGTATGCTTTTTGCGATGTTTGAAATGTGTGTATTATGTCTATGGAAAGATGGTACACTTTTCCTATTTTTTCTTAACATAATGTTGGTACAGAGTTTCCAGGACATGTTTTTGGCCTGTTGGGGCCTTTTCATACAAACTAATTCAGTTAAATTTTCTGAAATTAAGGGATCTAAGTTATTCATAGCTTTTCTAGTAAGAATGAAAACAAAGAATGAAAACAAAGTATGGTTTGAGACTCAACATAAAACAATTCAAGTATTTGAGTTTATTGGTTTGTCCTAGACTAATTAGGGCCTGATCCAAAGCCTATTTGAGGACAGTGGGGGTCTTTCCATTGGTATTAGTAGATTTTGGATCAGGCTTGGAGAGCTATAGAAAAAAAAAGAATGCTGTCACAATTCGGCCAAATAAATGAAAGCATCTGTCACTTATCATGATTTGAAACTAATTGCATGGAAAATTAGATTTATGCCCCTTAGAGATCGGTTATTGCTTGAATCTGGATTCAAGAATTTTCTTGTAGTTTAAAATATTTCATTTTCACTTTGTTTGCTCATTTTCAAGAAATTGTCTCCACCCCTTCCTGTAAAAAAACAGTTTCATCCCATAAGAGCCAAAACTAGAACTGATACTAAAGGTTTTCCAGAAAAGAAATTCATTTCCAGCTTTGTTATTGTGATAATTGCAAGCCTGGTTTTGCGTGTGAAGAGAGAGAAGGGAGAGAGCTGAGTAAACAATGGGCGGGGGTGGGCTTTTGCTGCTCTTGCGTGCAGTGGCACAGCCCTGGCCCTTCTGGCGCCTGTGTCTGAGCCCCTGTCCCTCCCTTGCTGTGCCGTGGGCAGGGACCCCTCTGGTCTGGGGACCCCCACATCGAGGGCCTCTTGCTGCTGCCTGCAGCCCTGACACGCTGGAGGCACAGGGGAAAGTATCTCCTCCTGATGTCTCAGACTCCAGCACCCTGGCTTTGCTTATACTCCCACTGTTTAAACTACTTTCTAAGTAAATAAAATACATTTCAGACCCAGCTTGGATGTCATTTTTTGAAGACAATGAAGGGATGGCATGTGACTTTCTTAGGCAGCCTTAAGAAATTGTTTATAAAAAGCAAGAAAATGAAAACTGGGGAGTCCTTTTAATTTTGTTTTCTTGCTCAAGAAAACAAAGATCTATTTGGGTGTTTGGGATAGATTTTCAACTTGGGCCAAGCAGATTTGCCAACTAGTCTATTCATTACCCTAAAAAATTATTCCACTTAAGCAATCAACAAGACTCATCCTGCCATTTCCATGTGCTCACTATCAAAGAAGGTGAGCTGAAAAACCCTGTATATGAGATGTGTGTGGGGAATCCAGGGTGTCCTTCTAACAAACCATGTTGCAACAGGCTTTTTGGTACCCAGCCACATTCCAGTGTTTCCCTTATGAAAGGGAGGCATGCAGCAGCACAGCCTTCTGCACACTAACCCAGGAGCTACAGCAAGCTGTTCATCAGGGTCCTAAACAAGGGATGGGTGAAATTGTTTTGTCTAATTTCCAACCCACTTGAATGTCATGGGTTTTAAAGTTCACCAGTCTTGAATGGGTATTTGGTTTGCATTCCTCTGAGGTGAGGCTGCAAGGGTGGGGTGAAGCAGAGAGAGGTCCTGGATGAAAAATGGGGCAGAGAAGACAAACAAAAACAAAGAGACAATGAAAACAGAGAAGAGGAAGTAACATAGTTTGAAAAATAAGCATAGCTTGCTTATAGGTATCCTCTGTATGGCATCTTATTGTGTGGGGCTGATATGTGCTTCAAAGCCAAATGCAATTGTATTTATGTTTATAAGACTTGGGGCCTTAGGGGTAGTTAAGGGGTGAGAGGGAGAAAGAAAAGAGGTAAAAGAGATTTAGAATAGAAACAGGGAATAATTGGCTTTCCCCACCTCAACAGATTAGGGTTTTGTAGTGCATGTAAACAAACTAGAGATGGGGTAAGGGAAAACTAAAACATAAAACCAGGGAGAGCAGTAATTAATGGATTTGGGAGTCTGGTTCTTGGGATAGGGTTTAATTAGGAAGAGATTAGTTACATAGAAAGACAAAGAAGGGAGTGGAATCGCAGGAGAAACTCCAAAGGCAAGGGAAAGAATGGGAGGAAAGAAGGTAAAAATAGTGAAGGCACTGGCTGAAAGTGGATTACCTGGACTGACAATGAATTGGCAATGCCTGGACTAGCAATGAATTGACTGTCAGCTAGTTACAGTGTCCCCATATCTCCTGCAAATTCTGCTGTCATATAATAATTGCTACCCATTTGGGGGCATCATAAAGACTCTTCCATGGATGCTTTTTTCATCTGTATCTTCTTCCTCATCTTCTGCAGGAGGAATGAAAGAAAGTCTGTGCTTAACCAGATGAACAAGCAAGGTCAATCTGTGCTTTTAGAAATGGTTTCAAATTCTGGGAAAGGAAAGCTCTAAATCAGCCTCCTGAACAAACCCAAAGAACTAGTTCCCAGTGGCTCTTGCTTTCCCACCACCATGACTGTGATTCTCCAGAAAAAAAACAAAAAACAAACCTTGGAATGCAGGGAAATGCCTTTCTCCTGTTCCCAGGGGACTCCGGAGGGCAGAGCCAGGGACACAGCAAAGCTGTCCTATTGTCGTCTTCCCCTTTGACTTTGCTGCCCTGGAAGACCCATGCAGCCTGAGTGAGGGACATGGCTGCAGACCCTGCCAGGTCACCCTTGGCCCCTCCCGCAGCCCAGGAGTCACAAAGGATCCTCACTCTCCTGTCTCCTTCCCCTGCGCTGCCCCAGAACCAGCATAGCTCTGCCCATCCTTGTTGCCAACCTGTGTTTAAAGAGGACATTGAGTTCCTAGGTATTAGAGAGGGGTCTGTGGGTGTTGTATGTGTGCTCTGGGACACGTGAATCATGCTAAATCACTTTTGAATAGAAGGAGAACCATGAGCAGCTGTATGGGTGGTGTGAGGCAATGGAACATTGAAAGAGCATACACTTCTTTGGTAGGACCCGAGTAGAGCTCTTGCATCATGGACAGCACTTGGCTGTGCTGAGAAGGGCGTATGAGGCACCTCACTGCAGTCTCACCTGCAGCCTGCACTTCTCCCTGGCATGTGACTGCCCTGGCTGACAGGCAGCCATCAGCACCTTTCCTCGACCTGCAGGAGAGGCTGGTATGCAGAGGTGCTGGAGTTACCAGCTAGGCTGTAGCTTTCTGGTAGGATGCTAATGAGAACTGACAGCAAAGTGGGTGCAGTAACAGAACAAATGTTAATGGGATAATGTCCTGCTTTCATTATCTCCACCTGCCTTCTATAGTCACCTTCAGAGATAATCCCTAGCATTTAATTTAATGAGATTTTGTGTATGCATGGTAGCTTTTCATTGTAGTTTTAAAGCAGAAAAGCAAGCTTATCAGGCAGGATTTTTCAGTCTCTTGCAGCTGCAATTAAAATGTTTGCAGAAAAAAAAGAATAATCATGTGGTAAGTTTCTGATGATATAGTTGTGGCCTGCATTGTTTTCTGGATTAAAAAACCCACCACTCTCACCTCACGTCATAAAACCTGACAGACAAGAACATCTATGCATGATGTCTTCCGTAAATTTTCCAGAGCAGAGGTTTGAAAGCACTTCATTGTTTTTTTATTTAGCCTTTTCAATGAAAGATTTTAGATTACCTTCACCTACTAAAAACATTTTAGGAGACACAAAAAAATTATACTAGAGAAACTCTCTCTTATCTTTGTCCTGCTTATCAATGGATGTTTAGATAATATATGTGTTGGGCTCTTAGCACTTTCTATTTCTGACATTCCTGTGCCTTTAACAAAGATCTTTGCTTTTTAATCATTAACTTTCAGCTAGACATCAGAGAGCCTGAAAAAAGTCTGTCACTAAAAATGAAACTGATTATTTTACACATCTAGGGTTTGATAGGTAAGTTCATTAACTAGCAGTAAGGCAGATGGATGCAAGAGTCTCTCTCTGTTATTGTGATGGCAGTGTGAAACCTAGCATTGCTGTGCCATGTGTAGTATTAACACCCAGTGTGAGACAATGCCTGCTACAAACCTTTTGCAGCTGAATGTATCATTTAAAGGACAAGGAGAAAGCAAGAATTCTAGTCACAGGTGGAAAGCTGAGCATCCCAAGGATGCAGTCAGTGTAATTCTGTATCAATGCAAAAACCAGAACAAGTCTTCTAAGTTCCCAGTCAGTGCATTTGGCTTGAGGTTATGTCTCTTTTGATCCCCACTGATTAATATTGCTTTAATGATTTGGGGTTATGCAAGCAAGAATACTTGCTAAGCACTTTGACATCCTAAAAGCAGACCTGGGCAACTGTAAATGTTATCTGACGATGTTTTCTGAAATCCATGATACCTCCTGGAGTTATTTTTTGACCAAAGGCATTGCCTCAGACAACCCAGAGAGAGGAAAGTGCTCTGCTCCTCAAAGGAGCAGATGTCACTTACTGCTGCCCTCTTTGTCTGCTTCCTATTTCTCACAGCAATTGCCGAGGATTGCTCCTGACCTATCAGGATGTGTATGTGGCAGTGTTCCAGGCAACTAAACAACACTGGACAGTTTGGGAATATCAGGCCAGGAAGGGTTTAGAAGCACCATCATGGGCTGTCTCCTTCATTGTGTTAGCAACTGAACCACCCAGTGCTTGTTTCCTCCAAATAGCAGCCCTATAATTGTTTCCTCTTGTCTAGTTCATTTTTAGAACTGTTTTCATTTCGCCTATTGTTGACCCTCCTAGTTTAGTCTATTAAGCTTTACATACACATGGAAAAACATAACAGCACCTAACTTCCTGCCTTCCACTAGCCTCAAGAGTAACTCTCAGGGTAGTAAACATAAGGAACTGGGAAAGATCTATTTTAAGCTGTGACACGACCACTGTGGCAATTTTGAAGGTTAAGATGAGCGGCATTTAAGGTATGGCAGATCATCACGTGTGTTGTTGACTTTGTCACACATTCTGTGGGACAATGCCAGCTACTGGTCTCAGTAGCTGCAGTTTGAGATGCTGCCCATAGACTGGTTTGCTGCAGCTTTATACTACAGACTTATCAATCTGCTCTGGTTTTATTTCACACTCTCTTTTCCCCCCAGGACAAAAAAATCCAGGGACCTGGTGAAATTCTTGGAAGATGCTGCCTATTTCAAAAGGTTATAGTATTTAATATTTTATCCAAGCTCTCTGAAAATTTCCTTTAATATATATTCTTATCTCTACTGTAGTGTAGTGAATTTTAGAGATTTTCTTTTGATTTCCCAATAAAATAAACTTTAGTCTGTTCTAAAGTTTTAACAGTGAAGTGGCTTAATGTTGCTTTTGCATAGGTGGTCTGTGCCGAAAAGAAGAATTCATTTTTTTCCTGCAGGTAATGGAGTTGCTCCTTCACACTGAAGACAGCAATCTCTGTTTTGACTCCTACAGCCTCTGGGTTGGATTCTGAGATTTTCTCTTGCAAGAGCTCAGTGTCCAGCTGCATCCATACCTGGATCATTCATTCCCAAATGCTCTCCTAGGTGACCTCGTGGCGACCTTCAGCACTTGATGGCACAGAGTGTCCATGACAGAATGAGAATGTACTGAAGCAGCTGGCTCACACCAATGCTGAGTGTCTATTTCTTAAGAGGAACCTTGTTAAAGCCAAGGCACCAGAAGGAATTTCAACCTTTCAATAACCCACACTTCAGGCTGGAACACCTGACTGTGGAGGGGGGGTTCTGGGTGAGGTACCTAGCAGGCTGAATGGAGAGAGGTAAGCACCCAAGAATTCCTGTCTGGGTGTTCTACTCACTTTCTAAACAAACTACAATGAGCACTGAAAAAAGAGATGTCAGGAATCTTGCTTGTATTTGGCATGCTTGTGAAATGGCTTCAGAGCTTCAAATGATTTTATGTGCTCAGGGAAGAAACGTTATGCCCTATATTTTCTTAAGCTCAGATGAAGAAGAAAGTACCTGTGCTTACATTGTGCATGATGCCATAGTCCCTTCATCCAGGAAGCAGGAAACCTGGCTAGTATCTTCAGCCTCAGAGAGTTTGACTCTCAGAAGAACCCTCAGAAGAACCCTGAGATCCAGCAGATGGGTTCTTCTGGGACAGATAAATCTCCACCCTTTTAACTGGAGATGAGTCAGGCTGAGCAATGACAGGTCAAGCCAAAGGTCCAAAAGAAGAGGAAATAAGCAAACACTTAATGCTGTGCTCTCCTGAGGAGGACATGCACAGGTGAGAGGAGGTGTTCCCATCTGCCAACAAGCCTTGTGTACAGGGTCCCACAGGAGAGAGACCTAGAATTAGTGGTTCACTGAGAGCTTTCTCTGTTCAGAGAATTGATTCCAAAGCAGAAGCATTTCAGTTGCAAACGTTATAGCGGGTTTTGTTTCCCAAAGTAAAATCTGTTTTTAGTTAACGTCACATAAAAATCCTAGAAGAAGCTGTAAATTTTAGGGGTTTATTATACTCAAACGAGCAAGCATATAATATATAAACAGAAAGAGTAGGAGATGAAATATGATACATTAATATACTTAGCCCTTTTGTTGACAAAGTAATTTACCCTCAAGAACTCACACGACTTGTAACCTTAATTACTTTCCTTTTGTATACAGTAGGGTGACAAGAAATACACACAAACCCCTGACTTTTGTTTTCTGTGTATATTTCTCTTTTTATCATTTCATGTCTTTTTGCTTTCCCAAAAACAGAAAGCGAAGTATCCAGGTCTTTTCAATCCCATTTTCCTGATTCTAATTTAATTTCTAATTTTGTTTTTAGGATGTATTGCGAAAAAGGGCCATGGATGTATTAAAATAATCCAGATCAAATTGAGGTGCACTCTGTGAGCAAAGGCACGGATGAAAAAGAGGGACACGTCTCTCTTCCATCTGACACACCCAGTGCTGGAAGCATGGTTCAGGGCCAGTGGGAAGGTGGCTTAGCACCATTAGCTGGCAAGAGGAACAGAGAAAATATTGTGTCACTGCCTTTGATTAGGAAATGCAGCAAGTTTCATTCATGGCTAGATTGGCTACCTAGTGCCCTTTGGTTTGCTGCAGCTACAAGCTCTACAGTGTTTTCAAAACGCAATTCCAAGAATATTCTTGTGGAAGAAAAAAAGGACAGGTGTTCCATTGGTATTGAAGCCAAGCTCTGATTCAACAGTAATGCAAGCACATTTCTGAGAAATGGAACCTTGTTTATTTCTATTTCAGGATGCTACATTAATTTATCATAAAATATGAATCATATGACGCCAACATTTATTTGAAGTACAAGAACAAATCTAATATCTTCCAAGTGCATTGAGCTATCTTCTCTTTTTTCTGTTTATCTCACCAAATATTTTTAAATACTACTGTATACTTCCTCCACAATTTAGTCTTGAATGAAACATAGTACTCAATGTAACAATGAATTCTAAGTCAACTCTAACATTTATTTTGCTGTTATTAAACAACATGCTATCAACCATATCAGAGCATCTAAACAATGAAACAAAAATCTGGAAGCTTTCAAGTATTTTAAAACCAAATTCATGAGGCCTCATATTAAAATAGGGACATATGGTTTCTCTGCTCACCAAGAATGCTTTTACCTTCCTTGTAACTACAAAGCTCTTAAGAAATCAGGACCTCTTGAGCTCTTAATAAAGGTAGTTTTATAATAGGTAGATACTTCATCTGTTTGAAAAATTACAAACACTAACTGAACTGCAACTTGTTAGCACTCCTGAAACTCCAGCGCCTTATCTATTAACCTGAACAATGCGAGTGATGTATCAAGTAGAGCAGAGTGACAGTGTTTGCTGACATTCCCATTCGTAGAAAGCAAGAGGAAACCTAATCCTAAAAAGATCCTGACAACACTGGTTGCCACACTTCTTAATTTTCAAGGAAGGGAGAGCTAGCAGGTGTTAAATTGCACATGCCTGCATGCTGCTCCTTAGAGAGTAATGCATGGGAGAAAATCTATTTATCAAGACTCTAGCTGCAGATTAGTGTGCCCTAAGAATAAATACATGACAGCTTGTCTCTGCTCTCTGTGCCAATTGGTACAAGTACGATATTGCTTATCCATCTGCACGTGGCTCAGCGTGTTATGTAGCCCATGCCACGATATCATAGCTGGTCTGTGTCACTTGAATGCCATTCAGTGCATTAAATGACACAATGAAATGAAGCAGAAAGACTGATGTGACATTTCTCAATAGGAAGTGTTTATCTCTGTTCCATCAGTGGTTTAATTGATTTGCAAAACACTCAGGACTCTACAAACATTTAGCCAAGAGATCTTTAGCAGACAGTAACACTTTACACTAAAGTGTCTTTAAGTACACTTATTCATAGTACAAATGGTCAATAAGTAACATATTTTAGATACACACTTTGGGAATATTAACAGTTACATTTACCTTTGAGTTCCCCTATCTATGTAACCGAAAGAAATTTATGCATAGCATGCTAAAAATACTTATGGTATTATACAGTGAAATCTCTGCTTGTCTGTGTTATTTTCCCATACTTTATTCTTGGCTGTGCTTTAGAGACTTACTGCTCAATCACCAGAAGTTTGCAAGCAATTGTCATTAATGCATTGAGTAGCACAGGTACTATTCATCATATGTGCATAAAATGTTTGTTTTCTTTTGTCCTCTTCCCAAGAGGAGAGGCATACAGTGTATTGTTTGGATTTGGTACAGAATCTGGGACTTTTTTCTTTTTAATATGCTGTGGTATCTAAGACACCACACAGGCTGGGGCCTAGACAAAAGGCCTAAAAGGATGCTGAGCACATGTATTCCACATCTCTCCATCTACCACAACCTATATAATTCCCAACATACCACAGAAAAAAGATTTGTGAAGATTCTTGCAGGACCGTATAGTGCCACAAGAAGGGAGCAAGGGAAATCAAGATCTCTGGCAATGTCTTGTTTATGTTTGTTGTTTGGCTTGCTCACAAGGCTGCAGGAATTGATTTATTTGTGCCTCTGTAGAGAAGTCCTCACTCCTTCCAGACACCTGTGGGCCTCACCAATTGGGCATGAGGAAAAATGTGTTCCTGATCCTAAATCTAATGGTTACTTTATGCACCCATGAGAGCAGATAGGAGCCCCAGCACATCCTATGTGATATCCTTTTTCTTACTCTAGGTAGTTTATTGCTACAGAAGGGAGCAGGAAGAAATTATCTTCAAACACAAAAAAAATTTGGAGTCAAGTTTAATGTCAAGAGAAAAAAAAATTTGGTCTCTGCTAGTGGCCAGCAGAAAAGTAAAGCCTTTCCTTAATGTGACACAATTAATCTCATGAACTGAGATCACATTTATTTTAGTGCTGATCAGAAGGTCCAGGCATGAAACAAACAAAGCCTGATGGCTTAAATATTAATGTCCATGCTTGGAGATTGTCATCTCTTGCTATCTAATCCCATTCATAAATTTATCTTAGAAGTAATTTTGTATTCTTTCTCCATCAACTCTGGCAGCTATTTCAGAACCCGTTGTTTCAACGGTTGAAAAATATGTCCTAATTTCTGTTCCAAATATGATTATGTAAAGCAAGCAAGTAAAAAAAAATGGACTTTTTGGGGCTAGACCCTTGGAAGGGAAGTTGATGGAATTCTTTAGACAGGACTTCACTCATGAATCTGACCAATTGTCTTTGAGGAAGACAAGGGGAAGGGTTTTGCTGCCCATGGTCTTCACATGGCATGGGAATCTCTTGGATTGCACATATAATGGTTTGTAGAAGCTGAAAAAGAAAAATTTTCCAATAGCTTTATATAATTTATATGCTATAGCATTTCATGCCATTTGATGTTTCTTCAGCTTCAAAAGCCTGTGTACATCTCATTGCTGTACCCCAGCAAAAGGACATAAATAAGCAAAGCTAGGTCATCATCTACTGAGATTAAATGGAAACTCTTCATTGGAAAGAGATGACAGAAAAGTGGCAGCTGTGATGCCATATAGGATGAGCTGGACTTATAACAATATTTCTGGGTTGCAGTCTAAATCAAGCTATTGAAGCCAAGAGAATTATTCACTGTGGCCACAAAGCCATTAAATACTTTCTACCATTCACTCACACAATTTTTGGCATGACTTTATGTCAAATCAATGCTCTTTACTATAATTTTACCTGTCAAATAAATGGGCTATTCCAGTAGAAATAGCGTAAAAGAAAGGTGGAAGAGATGTAAAGATTAGGACTTCCTCCAGCGACATACTAGTTTAATTTATTGACCTGAAATCCTACCACTTATCTTAATGGAGACAACAATGTCTTGGTGATCATTTTTGGAAGATAAACACAGCATATTGGGGACAGAAAGGCATGCATGTTCCTATAAGTGTGTCTATTCACTGGAGTTATGGAATAATCCATAATTTTACGAAATTACCATTTGAAAAAGTAGTTTTTCTGGACCTAAAATATTACTTTTCAGTAGATGTTCCTGCAAATGGTGTATTATTCCACCAGATATATGAGAGGGGTGTTTATCTAATGGCATTTGACAATGGTATAGTCAGACATCTCTTCATTTGTTAAGGGCAAGGAATATTTGTTCTCTGTGTGAAAATTGACAATTTCCTTTCAGAGGTCTCCCAGTGAAACTTTCAGGAGGGACACATCATGTCTGTAATTCTTGAACTCAGATCTGCCTTGAGCGTTAGGAGCTTCAAAAGTAAATTAAAGAACAAGTAATGCAGACGAACCACTGATTAATAGGTACCATGATGTTTGAGAAGGCAACATGTATGAGTACAGAATTATTTACAAATACACTTATATATGTGTTCAGAGCACTACTGTAATGCCCAGTCCTGGAAGGCTGCAGGTACTCAGGGCTGAGGAAGAGATTTATCTTCAGAAGAGTGGATATAAGGATGCTCCTAAATTGTAATGTAGCTTCAGCTTCAGAGTTTGATTCCTCTGTCTGTACAAGCTGAGATGTCATTTTGAAACCAGGAACAGCATTGTTCCATGCATAGCTCATGGAAATTTTTAGAAATTATCTGTCTGTCCTAGGAACATTTTCAAGCTATTTTACAACAAATACCTTCCTTTTAAATAGGCCCTACTGTCTTTTTTATTTAATCATAACTGAATTTCCTTGGAGAGTCTGATCAAATATTTCAGCAGGCACTGGGGAACAGTTAATGACAAATTCTGTTAAATTCTGTGCACTGCTCATCATATCTCTATTAGGTTAAGAATCTTCACTTGGTTTGCTTGTTTTTTTCAAACGTGAAACATTCTTCAGGTAGGAACATGATTTGGATGCCACAGATTTTTCCTTGTGTTTATGCTGTATTGCAGCAAAACAATTTAGCAATGCAAGGAAGAGAAGAGGTTGCTATTGCTCCTCAATACCATCAGTGTTGAGGCGTGACAGTGCACAGGGTGCTTTCTCTGCTACATGGGTCAAGAGAAGGGACTCACTCAGGTACTCACCAATGTATCTCTCTGCAGGCAGCCATTTAATTTGCACAAGATTGGTGTCTGTGAACAGCATAGCCTTTCTTCCCCTCCCTTGCCAGTCACCAGGCTAGTGCCCCACCCGAGTAGGTGTTTAGGAGGCCCTGCTAGTGACAAACACTCCCAGCAGCAAAAGACCCACTGCTGGCACATCTGTGAGAAGCACTTGGGAAAAGGAGCCACAGGTGGCCCCACAACCCCCAGCATGGCTCTTGCAGCAAGGATGGTTTCTTCATTTCAGAAGAAAATTTAATCAAGACTTCATGCCCTCAAAGTACATAAGAAATTACTTTTCTATCCAAAGTTCCAGCTCCAGCTTAGCGAAGTTTCTTAGTACCTGATCTACCACATAATATAGCATGTTACAGAAGCACTCTCCTTTCAAATACACAGATCACGCTGAAATAATTTGCACTGCAAACTTAAATAATTACTTTTGTATTGCTTAAAACACCCTTTTCAACTTTCATTATCACCAAGGCAAAACAGCTTCAATCAAAAAAATCCCTTTAAAACAAACAAACTAATGAAGAGTCACGAATACACAAAAATAACAATGCAGGTCTATTTTGGTAATCCTCTTGGCAGAGTAATATGGAAGCTTCTCTCAAATGAACTGCTTCCAAGTTTTCAAGGGTACAGATCATAAATAGATTTTTCAGGAAATTCACAAAGTTTGGGTATGATAAGGAGAGAGTAGATAATTAAGGGCAATTTTTGATTTTACCTATGTGACTAAACAAAAGAGAGAGTGGATTTGTTCCCCAAACAGGGAACCAGCATGTTTCTTTTTCTTAACTCTATATGGTGATTTTTTATTTTTTTCCAAATGAATTCTCCATCCTTAGTGGAGACTTTATCTCCAGAGCCAGAGACAGCCTTTGAGCCTGGCAATGAGAGGACACAGTACAATAAAGGACATAGAGGTCTTTGTGATGACAACAGGAAAAGCTCAAGGAAGAAAAGAGAGTGGCGCTGAAGGATGTGTGCCAGAGAAGGACTGGCGAGGGAAGGGATGACGGGGCCGGAGAGGGAAGAAGGTGAGGGAGCCCTGGAAGTCGCTGTTGTTTCAAGAGATGGCACAGATAGGCAGAGAGCAGACTACAGAGCGCGGCCGCTGACCTTTCCCGAGCTTCATGTTACAGCAGCCGTGGGCTGAGAGCGCCGACAGGGCTGGTCCGTGCTCAGCCTCGCGGCCCGCGGGGACTCCGCTCTCCCTGCGGGACAAAACCCGCCCTCTGCAGCCCGCTCCAAACCCCGGCGCACTCCCGATTTTCATGCAGGCTGCGCTCGCCCTGCGTAGAGCTGCAAAAAATTCGACACTACAGGACAAGGGGAGGAAAGGACGCTTTGACTTCTTTACCAAAACATACCAGTTTGGCTTTAATCATTGTGAAAGGAATGAAAATGGATGCCTGAAGCATCTCCAACTTCCCTTTTCTTATCAAGGTGAAAAAGCACATAGAAATGATTCACAGAATCACAGAATAATTTAAAATGGACAAGAATTATTTGGGAATACTTTTGCTTTCTTTTCAAGACTTTTTTTTAATGCTAAAAAATAAATCTACAGATTTTTATTTTTAATGGGCATTGTTCCACTATTTCTCTATTTTAAATTTCATCTGAGCAAGGAAGGCTAACTTTCTTCTGACCATTTCTCCCTATACAGGCATATTAAATGAGGAAAAGACACAACATGATTGGCATTGTAGATACTTTTTCACTAGTAGTAAAAAGAAAATGGCAGATTCAAACTTGTGATTTTATTAATAAAGAAAATATTTGCATTAACCAGGTCACTTTCTCCTAAAGGATCCTAAAGCATTGTAGGAAAAAACTCTAAAGGATAAAGGATGTGCTATTGACAGTCAATCATCCTTCTGTTGAAAGTCAGCACCTTGTTGGCAGCAGTACTACCCAGTTATTTAAGACAGGAAGTGAAATATATTTCATTTAATTGCAGGAATAATGTATGTGGCTAGAGCAGTACTTTGATATGGCATTTGGTCACGTCAGTCATTTAATAGCTGTGTTATTGTGACAACTGCTATGCCATTCTCCACAGCCCAAGTGGTCAACATCATTGCATCTGAATGAAGCAGTATAGCACTACCCTAAACATCATTTGGGACACTGATTCAGTGCTGACTCAGTGGGGATATGCTCACGTGCTGAATTATAAACATTGTTCTCCACACAATGGTTACTTGGGCATTTTCTCCTCTAAGCAAAGTCTTTGTTTCACATGAGTTTTGAGAACTGAAAGGTACCGTAGGGTGTGAAAGCCTCCTTCAGAGAACCAGAGTTACCACTCATTCTTAGTTTGCTCTTCTGATCTAGGTAGGCTGCAAACCAAAACCTGAATAGAGAAACAGTGCAAGTTCTGTGACATTTCAGAACACTTTTTATTGAAGTCTGGATATATCCTCAAAATAACTTTCACTCTGTTTTCCAGAAATATTTCAAAGAATTTGCTTTCTTTTAAAGTGGGAGAAGCAGGAAGTTAAACCCTGCAGCTCAACTTGTTCAAAATTGTATGCAACTGATCATCTCAGTAAATACACATACAGGCACCACAGAGAGTATCACATCAAAAAGATGCAATACAGTTTCTTATCTCAGTAGAAAGCCTGTTGTGCTTGCTGTTTAGAATCTTTTTGTGTCTTTTGGGTGTCTCCTTGTCCTGGAACTGTTTTCCAGGTATGTGAAGAAGCATAGCCTCTTAGTTACTTCCCCCAGCCCATTTTGTGAGAGTAAGACAAGTTAATTGTGCTTGACGATATGGATGACCCTTTCAAGTCATGTAAAATGATACTTCTCTGCTTATCACAGGTAGATAACCATTAATATTATGTGTAATGTCTCTGGGAAGAGAAAGGGTCTTGTTTGTTTTGAATGTTTTCAAAGGTAGGAAACAAAGGGTCCTGTGGGGACACCAGCACACAACAGACAGTGCAGCCATACAAACCAAAGTTAAAAGACAGGAACCTGCAGTAAAAAATAGGTGAAAGACAAAAATCTGGCTGTTTCTTTATAATAAGACTAACTCATTTCACTGAAGTGTATAGCCACGAAGAAATAAAATCTCATATTTATCTCACACTGGACTCTTAACTGGAGCTCACTCCTGTTTTTACTGAATGAATTCCCCAGTTCTCACTCATTTCAGCTGGGTTCATGTGTGTTAATAAAATATCTTTAGAAAATGGGCAGAGTATGGGTCAGAAAATACTTTGTTATTTTGTTCATATAAGACCTAAAGAAAAGGGGGTCTAGAGCCTGAAACTTTTGCATTATTGAATCATTAATCATCACAGTTTAGGAGCACAGGTCACTAAATCTAACTATAAACAAATTGCCTCAGTACAAGGGTCTTTCTTTGCAAACATGGCCATCAGTCAGCTTACCTTCAATAGAAGGGAAAAGCAGGATGAGGAAGGATCTAGTCACCTGGGTAAGTGATGGGTGCATTTATGAACTGAATTTTGCCTCAGTGAAATACTAATACTCACAGAACAGAATTTTAAGCTTGATTCAGCCTTCTGAGTCCAGTGGACTTTGGAACTAGCCTTTAAACTGATAGTTTAAAAAAACTCCACACCACAACACCTTAAAAAGCCTAAAAGTAAAATGCACCTATTTCTTTGTAACACATAACATGTATTGCACTCTGAGGAGCAACATTTTTAAGTCAGTGGAAAATGTCTCATTAGCTTGAGCTGGTTTTGGATCAAGCTCCTGAAGGTTTTCGAAAGGCATTGCCAGCATCTGTGGACTTCAGACAGCCTCATTTTTGGAAGCAGAATATAATAGTTTATAGTGCTATTTTAGAATTGTATATCATGCACTGCATCATTTGTGGTAAAACAATATGATAAGAAAGATCAAGTATATATTTCATTTGACAGATTTTTGTCTTATCTGCAAAATAAGAATGTAAAGTATAGAATTGCTGGGCAGGCAAAGAGCTGATTGAGGAAAGGGATCTCTCAACAGAGCTCAGTGGAAACACCTCATTTTAGAGAATAATGAAGATCCCAGATCTCCAGTGCCTCAGTCTTTTGGAATAATTAGGGGTTCACTTACTAAGGGTCAGATCATCTCATTGACCTCTAAACTTTCTGATCTTTAAGAAGCTCCTCAAAAGAGGCAAAAATCAAACAAGGAGGTACTATCTGCCTTTTCAAGTGAGGTTTCAGGAAATCAAAAATATAATATTTCTCTGAAGTTAATTAAAACATTTTAAATATTTTTGAGCTTGAAGCCTTTCAAAAAGGCAATTATTGCCACAGCTGAGTGAAAACTTAATCTATTTGTCGTACATTACAGAGCAGAAATGCATTTTTAAATGACTCCAAATGAAAATTACCATTGCTAGTTTTAAAATAAAACTCTTTAGGACAATTTTTTCTTTACATTTTGATATTCAGTTTTTATGGTGGAAAAGCTGTTAATTTGAAATTTCTTGGAAAAGCAGAAATTTGGGGGAAAGCAGTCAAATTATTGGAGCCAATTTGTCTTGAAAATCTTGCTGAAATATCACAGTACTAGTTAGTAGTTTTGAAATAGTAGGCACGTATTAAATGTATGATTAATAAAATATGCCATGTAATGAAAATGGATTAGGATAGTGAAGTGGGAGCAAATGGCTGAGTCAAAAGATTCACTACAACTTACATCTTGAAATATGGACATTGAAATGCTCTGAATCCTTTCGATTTCAACAAAATACCTCTAATTTCTTTTTACCAATAATAGAAAACCTCAGCATCATGGTGACTGAAACACTTTTGCAGCATGTCTGTGGAAAAAGAGACATAAAAATTTATGTGGTTGAAAATGAATGTTTTGTTAATGCTATAAAGGCATATAGAAAAATATGTACCAGTTAATGAATGGTATGTGTTCATTTTATTTACATAAGGTTGCAAGAAAAAGCTATCACAAAGGATCCACAGGGTGATAAAATTCAATATTGATACCACTGTGTTGTATCTGAGTATTAACTTACCATAATGGCTACACAAATTTAGTTCACTTGTAGCATGAGACAATAAAGATTTTAATTAGAAAGGTAATAACACCATTATGTGCTTACATATATTCCTGTGCTTAACAGAACAAATGGATCTTCTGACTTTCATCTGACCCCTGATACTGCCATGAAACATCTCTTTAAAATATTGCATGAAATCTTCCTTCTTTTCAAAACAAATCTTACTATTGTATTAATTGCTGTAACAATGTGCTGACCTTCCTCTGCTGTTAATACAGAATATTAAACCAGCAACTTCAGACATATTAACAATTTCTCTGCTATTCAGAGAAAACCTCTCAGAAAAAGAAGTGTCAGAAACACCATGAAAACCCCTTGACCTTGCTACTGCCCTTGATTTTATGTAGAAGGTACTAAGATTTCAAAGATGCTCATGTACCCAGTCTCTTTGAAATCACAATACTTGTTAGGTACTTAAATACTTTCAAGTATTTAAACTTTACACTGCAGTGACAGGCTTTGGTGTGCAATTCTTAGACAAAAAGTAGTGCTCTTCCAAATTCAACAGTAACAGGAATAATTGATCACTTCGTATTCTGAAGTAAAACTCTGCCTTGTAATAGTTTTCGTGTAAGGTTTCATTTTATCTACATGAAGATCCCCAGATATTTTGGCGAACCCTTTAGAAAAGGCTCTTTTGACCTACATGGAAAATAATTTGCAAGAAAACAGTGCTAGCATAAGTTTTAGAGCTCTCATAAAACATCATGCATGGGACAAGTGAGGCTGTGTTACATAGAAGAACGGACTCTGTCCATAGAGTTATCAGTTAGGTTAGTGGTTAATGTGTAATCTTCAGCCTACAAACCCAGAAAAACGAACTCTCTGCACTCCATATCACCTCAAAAAATGTGTGGGTATAGTCACTTTCCATGATCTCATAACTTAATTACTGGTTTTGTTAACTTCACACTATTAAGCAGAACCAAAGTCCTCCTTACATCTATTTTTCTTCCACAGAGAAAATTTTCATGCTAAAAAGCTACTTTCAAATTCTCCTGATACGTGCAGTTTTACTATAGCATTTTTTACCTAGATAGAGCATTAAAACTGTTCTAGGTTTTCCTAAGTTATATGATCCAGAACTGTAACACATAACTACATTAACAATTAGAAGATGTATTTCAATTAGCTTACCCAGGGATTTAATACACTATTTCATATAAGAAATGGCATTTGCCATTCTAATGAAATTGATCAAGCAGGGTGCCACTAATTTTAAAATTTGAATATTTTTGTTACCATCTTTTAAAAAACTAATCTGTATTATGCCAGCCAAGCTTCTGTGTCAAGCCTGATTTAAATGCATTTTTTTTTTTACTGCACTCTCTTCTCCTATGCTATTGAGATAGACACATAATGCGGACTTACGCAGATACCTTTGTAACTATTTTGTTTGTTGCTGCTTCCCATTAGAATTAGAAGTCTCACAGAAATACTTTTTGTGCTAGGCAAGAATGGATTTGGCTTTGTTATTTTCCTTTATCATCCATACTCAGAGAAAACTTAAATAGAAATGAGATTCAGGGGGACATTGTGTTCCCTAAAATCCCTAAATAAAGACCTTTTCCCTAAATTATGACCCTGTTCCCTAAATAAATATTCAGCCTGTGGAAGTGACTGAACTTTTACTGAACCCCAAAGTTTTGGCTTATCTCTTAGTCAATGGCTGGGCTGGTTCTTATTTATATCCCTATTTAAAACAAGCTGGTTAATTCTTGGATTTGCTTTCAAATTTAGTCACACATGGAATGTCTTAATTGTTTGTTAAAGGAACAGCAGGTTGTGGTCAGGGTCAAATGCCCTTGTGCTCAACAGATTTAACTTTGCATAGTACTTACTCTTGAGACTGTGATAAGCAAACCTAGAAGCAGATCGTGCTTTATGTGAGGGAAGTGCTGAGTGTGCAGGGATGCAAGGGCAGGGGAAAGGAGGAGGGAACCTGAGTTCATGGGACTGGGCATTTTTTACCATACCAGACAGCATACTATGTACTGGTAAATGAGCTTTCAGAGCACAATTTTTGGACAGCATTGGATTCTGCAAGATTTGTAGCAAACAATGCAAGATGTCTCCACTGCACAGTTAAGCTGGATGTTGGCAGAAAGGTTTGGGTATCTTGGTTTTGTGTTCAGTACTGCTAGTTACTCATCATCTGCTTGGTAGGTGTAAGCTGGACAACAGACCTGCTAATGGTCCTCCAGTGGTGCCGTTCCAAAATTCTGTTTTCCTAGAACAGGTGGGGTCCTTCCTGAGTTACTCCAAAAGGATCTTCAAGTAGTTTTATCAACACAGCATAAGGTAACACAACGTTTCTGCTCACATATGATGAAGATGTCCTTTGATGTACTTGAGGAAAGGCAAGGACCTGGTGGAGTGACAGAAGCATGAGGTTTCATGGAAGACCTGCCTATAATCATGATCCAAACAATTTGACTAGTGCAGCCATGAGCCATGGGCTGGTTGAGTGATTTCGAAGGCAGACTCCCAGGGAGCTGGGCAATCAAAGCTCTCCTCACTTCCTTTCTTTCATTCCAAACCTGACCTTGTCCATTCAGGAACAGATTATGAGGCGGACTGGAGGGGTTGAATGACAGTGGGGAAGACACAGATAAGTCTCTTTTTAAAAGTGATTTGTGAAGTGTCAGGCTCAGATGTAACGCTCTGTCTGATCACTGAGTGCCTCTCCTCGCTGGTGATCAAATCATCCTGAAAAAGAGAAGTTAAGAGGAGTAAATCAGGGGGATTTGACCTCCCCTGGCTGTGGTGGGCTGTAGGAAGTGAATGGCTCAGCAGGCAAGCCACCTGCTCCAGTCTGGTGGTTGGCACAGTGTTTATTTTGCATATCAGGCTGCCTCCAGGGAATAAAAAGGGTTAACTCAGACAACCATGATTTCAGCTCTGTGCTCTGCAAAGAGAAAAAGGAAGACTGCCCTGTCTTTTCAACCAAGGGACTTGTTCTGTTTGATTTTCCTTGGAGAACACTGCTTGCCAACTTTTCCACTCCCTGGAACAAGGGATCTGGCTGACTTTATTTTCAGCATCCTCCAGGAAATGAGGCTGTTAGGTTTATTACCCTGAAACCAGAAGACAAATTCAGTGTCTTTAGTAGGTGTAGGGGCATGGTTACTAAATTTACTGTGCTTTTTCCAAAGGTTTGAGTCTTGGAGCAAGTCTGTCTGATGCCCCAATGTATCTTTGGCTGAAACAGCCAGCTCAGAACTGCCAGTGTGAGCAAATATCTTGTGTAGGCAGCCACCTTCATTTCCCTGGTAAAAGAGAAATCCTAAGAGCTGTGTAGAAATGTGTTTCTCCATGTGAGTGGTATCAGTAAAAGGGCAGTGAGTGCACAAGTGATTAAGAAGGCTGGTTTACAGCAACATGCCAGTCTCCCACAAGACAAAAAGAAAATCCAGGTAGCATTACACAAGAGAAAGGTACACTTCTTTCTCTGATCTCTTTAGTGCTTACAAGATTTAGATAACATGCTTATCATGAAGCAAATGGAGATATTTTGCAAGTTTTACTTGGTGTGGTAACAACTGTTACCCTTTATACCTTCGTAAATACCCTGAAGTTCACAAGAGTAAGCGCATAAATAAAGTGAACAAACACAGCCTAACTCCAAATACCTCTTGGCTTTTCACATACACGTCTAATTAAATTATGAGGATGAATTTTTTGTGAGGTTGTAATAAAATAAAATTATTTAAATAAATAACTGATAAAATAGTCATACAGTCAGAATAAATTAACTTATTTTATAATTACTAAAGTAAGTTTTGGTAGGAGGGAATGAATAATATTAAAAGATTTAATTAGTGAATTCAGAGAAGGATTATTTACAGCACTAACATCAACAACATAACATCTAACATAATTAGAGATCAAAGAAAGTCTACCAGGCAAGCAAGACCCTTCTTGCAGAAGATGTGGTGTCCTAGTCTTTCATTCTCGCTTTTCTCTCATTCAGGTTTCTTTCCCAAGTACTTTTATTTCCTCTAGAATATTTAACTGTAGATAATTAAATAATTTTTGTAAACAATCAAATAACCTCTAGCAGTTGTCTGTTGGTTCTACAGAAGCTAAACATCAGAAATGGGTGAAAAATATTGACATCACAATCCCACTACATACAAGAGGAATGGGGTGAAGGGGAGCTAAATATCGTCACTGTTAATTACTACAAATGCTCATTTAAATTTTTTCCTCAAGATTCATAAAGGGTTCTTCTGACCTGGCTAATTTCAGCAGTGCTTTGGAATAGTTGGTCTATGAAATTATAGGGCAGAGGCCATGTTTTTCCTTGGCCCTATCCTGTACATTTTGATGACTCTCAGGCATGTGCAGAGTTTAGAATAGGAGACCTGCCAAGCGGCAAAAATAAATTTGATTAATTAGATGCAATGAATTAGAGGGAAGTTTGTGAGAAATTTTTTGTGGAATTTTTTTCTACTCAAAGGTGTCATAACTATTTTTGCAATTTCTCTGATTTGCTCCAGGTGTTCTGGCTGTACTCAGGAACCTGCTCCAGGCACTGAAAAATATCTCCTCTGTCTAGACTGAATGCAAAGGGAGAACCTCTAATAAAAATATTCAGAAGAGGAATTTATTTCCATGAAATTTATCTCAATTTCTCCTTCTTCACATTTTCTGTCGGAATTTGAAACCATAGGGATAAAAAACCTAAAAAAAAAGAAGTTTGCAAAAACTGAATTAAAATTTCCAGGTGAAGAAAAATATTTAAGTTGTTCTAATACGCATTGGATCTTGGAAATTCCTGCATAAGTCTCCAAGAGAAGGAAATAACAGAATTCATGAAAGACATTCATTTTCAGTAATATTGTTGTAACTTGACAAACTTCAAATTCTTCTACAAAAGTGACTATTTACTGAATAAACCATACAGAGCTCCTGTACCAGCCCCACACTACATTAATGTATCTCTTGAAAAGGTTTGGTTGTAGGGTTTGAAATTAGTTATTAAAAGCTTTTCTTATCAAGAACTCACATATTGGAACAGGAGAATAACATGCCCTAATTTTTCTCCAGCTTTCTGTGAGCTCCAAGGGCTCTGTCCTTGATCAGCTTCCCTCCTCCCACTGGGAAGGGCACCTCCTCTCTGGGGAAGGTCGTCTGTAAACACAAGCCAAACTGCTCACACTGATGACTCAAATCCACCCGTCTGCTCCAGTCTGTCCAAGCCCAAAGCTCAGTCTGCTTCTCTCTGAATGTCTCGCCATCGGCTCAAGCTCAGTATGGCTCACCAGAGCTCTTAATCTCTCTTCTAAGCTCTCCTTGCTACTGCTTTTTCCAGTCACTGTGGTTAACATCACTGGCTGTTCTGTTGCTTGGGCCTTGAGCTTGTCCAGCACCTTCAATCTAGGATTCTCGAGGTTCTCTCTAAATTTTGATACACAAAACTTCAAAGCTTTGACCTTCCTCATACTTCCAACACAGCTAAAATTACCAGTCCAGCTTTCATCCCTTCACCACAAGACGCTTCTGTCTGATTTTGACAGAATCCATTTCCTGCTCATTCCTCTGTGCCCACAGCTGAAAGCAGGTTTCCCCTCTCCTCCCATGTTCCCATCCACTCCCCTGACATCAAGCACAACATAATTCTCCTGCATGCAGACTGCAGTCAAGCTGCCACCTTGGACAACCCGTGGCACCATCTGTCACCACACATTCAGGAACCTTTCACATCAGTTATGCCCTCTTTCTACATTGCTCTGTCAGTCAAGGTGAAGCTCTCTGTAAAAAACATTCATAACTTTGCTGTTGTGCACCTTCAACCTTTCCCCAGGAGCTTTCCTTCCTCACAGTCTACAAAACACCAGATTGTGGGCATGCTGTGTTACATGCACAATGACCTGTAACATCACATTATTTTCCTCCATGTCTCTGAAGGCAAGCTACCTGTTGTCTTGTGTTCTTCACTTTGATTTAAAGTAGTAGATCATAAATGAATGGAGCATGTCTATCATGTGGTGTGTGGAAAATGGCACAGTGAAGCCCTGGTCCACATCTGAATTGCACAGAGCCTGCAGTACTAGAAATACAGAGATTTGATATTCAGCATCTTTGGAATGTGTTGTTCAGTTTCAGGACTAGATTCAACGCACACTCTTTCAGAGAAGAGGCTAAAGTTATCTCTAAATGTTTGAAAAATTAATTATAATTATTATAATTATTTAGCATCTACTGAAATCAGGTGCCTTTCTTAAAAAGCACTTCTGGAATTGAATTTTTTTCATTCTTATTTTTGCCTTGATTGTGGAATTGTAGAGGTAATATTTTAAATGAATTGCTATACAGGGTGACTAAAGCACTACTTTGTGGAATAACCTTGCACAGTGTTTAATTTAGTTTGAATTTCAGATTCAGTGATCACTGAATTGCATGTAGCTTTCTTTCTTCCTCTTTCTCAAGTATTGAGTGGTTCTTCTCAAAGGCATGTGCAAATCTCACTTGGAAGCACACTTATGACTCCAAAGTTTATTCTTTCTGCAAGGATCTATAGTTTCTATATTTTTATAACCCAAACCAAATGTTTTCTGAGGCATAACAGAAAGCTTTATTTCTAAGCCATTTGAACACACACATTCAAAACGTATTAAACATGGGTAAACGTTGACTGCAGAAGAAGATATTTCTAGACCTGGAGTCTTTTAAAAAGAGCTAAAACTGTTTTCCTATCCAAGAAACATATATCAGATTCCCCATGTTTAGTGTATTTCACATTCTGTCAACATGTCATAATCTGTTTACAGGAAGCTGCTTACTGGTTTGCTCATGCCAAGATTAGGAGTGACATTCCTACACTCTTGAAATCAGTGACAAAACTTCCTATGACTTCAATAGGCAGAAGATTTCATCCAAAGCAGAAAATTTTTATCCTTACGTTTTCAGAATGGAAAAGATTGAAAAGCCTTCTTTCAATTCACACTTTTCTCCATTTTCAGATACTGTCATGTAAGAATTATTTATACTGTCATTCTTTTCTATATAAGGATTATCTTGGTTGCTTTTGACACTGAAGGCAGGAGTTAGTGTTATAAGGTGTTTTTGCAGCACACAATAACAACAACAACAAAAGATACTTTGGCAAGGCAAAAGCAAACACTGAAAATTAACACTTGTATTTCCCTTTTACTAATATGGATTTGCTACCTTTCCACACAAAAAAATGAACATAATTTCTTTAGATAAAAAATCATATTTGTAAAGATAATTAATTTTTCAGAGTGATGTTTGGTGGGAGGAGGTGGAGGAAGGGCTGATTTAAGATTCAGTGAAATAGATGTGGAGGAAAAGTAGACACAAAAACTTCCATAGATTCGTTGGACTTTATGTCACACCCTTCTCCCCTGTGCGGCAATAAAATACTGTGTAGCAAGAAAAGTTCAGCTCCTTCTAACTTTTCTTCTGCATTTGGTCATCAGTCTTGTCTACAATTAGAATTTTGTTTGTTCTTCACTTCAGATCACTGCACAAGGAAAAGGTGAACCTAAAATACCTTAACTTTCATCTGTTTGAAAAAGTTCCTTCACAGAAAAGTGACTTTGGATTGAGTGTACTTATACTGTGATCTCTGTTCATCCACCTACAGCAGTTTAGATATGTTGGTATAGATTGCCTACCTGATGAAATACCTTTTAATACTACTTTGTAATTGCAATGCCATGCTAATGCTCCATGGACATCTTTACATCACTGAACTGACTTCATAGCAGTGTAAGCACATGTAAGCACACCAATGAACATACACAAGGCAAGCTAGAGGATGATTCTGCAGTGTGACACTGACTTCAATGAATCCATCCTGTCCCATGGTGTACAGAGAAGTTTACCACAATGAAAAACTGTTTTGCTTGATTGTGCATTCAAATATTGACCAGACCTATGTCATGTAGAAGTTTCTGTGACTGAGATAATAAAACCATATTTTATTATATAAGCCACTTCATAATTCAGCTCAAAAACAAGCAATCCTTTAATTACCCATAAACAGTACAAAATGATCATAATTAATGTGTAGACTAGATAAACATAATTTAGGAATGAAAGGATCACTGAAAATCAACAGGACTTAGGCTCTTGAGTCAGTGCTTCCAAAATAGAAACCCACCAGGGCAGACAATTTGAAAGTCACATTCCTCGGAAACTGGAGTTACTTGTACACCTCAGCACACACTCATGTTAGCACAAGACTGAGGTTCTGCTGACACCTGTTGGTAAACATCTGAACAGCAGAACTGATGTCACACAATTAAGTAAATGAAATTAAAAAAACATATATAGAAAACAGGAGTAAAGGTACAGACGTGTCTTCATTCTATAACAAAAACATTTCCAGTTATTGGTAAGTCATAATGTGAGTGAGATTGGGGGAAAGGCGACAAGGAAAGGTAAAAACAAAATTTGTTGCTAGATTTTTTGTCAGATCTTCCCTGACCAAGATGATGAGTTCACTTCCTACTGAGTCAAAATACTACTTGCAGTGAGTCATTGTGGAGATGCTGACTAAGCTGAAAGAGATTTGCTAATGACTAGATGATCAGCAGAATTATAATTAATATCAGCAGAGACCAGTATCTGTTTTGCAAATGATCGGAATCATGCTAACAAGGGAGTGTGATAAGATGACAAACACTACTGAGAGATTTTCAAACTTTTTGTTTTATATATAGGAAGATAAATTTTCAAACTTTTTGTTTTATATATAGGAAGATAATTTTTTGCTTACTCAGCAATTTATCCTCAAAACACAGCAAGTATCAAAGCTGAACTCGGTGTTGGTTAGGCCTAAGAAAAGGTTAAATTTTAGTAAAAATTTACTTTCTGCTACAACACTAACATTAAGATAGGCCTTAAATTTTCAGTCATAGCACAGTCCTTATGTGAATGACTTTTAAATTTGTGTTAAGCAAACATATTGAAAAAGGCAGAAGAGTGCTACACCTTTCATTGTAAGGATTTCTGTTATCAAACTGCACGCTGCACTCTCTTTTATTTGTACAGGGTGTGCATGATGTCTGGTAAGAAAGATATATTTTGGGCAGCGTTTTAGACACTCGTGTGAACCTGTATTAACTGTTTTCCTGATAAGAAAAGATCCGTCAGTGTAGATTTGCTCCTTCTGCTGTTGTTCACTTCCTTCTACCCCCACTATCCCACCCCACCTAAAAAAGGGAGAAATTTACAGTGCAGAGAAAGTTCACTTTCTGACCCTGGTGCTCACCTTTGGAAGAAAATTACTGCTTGTAAAATTACAGGTCCAAAGATATTATCTTGGACTGCTATGTACTTGGGAAATTTTTTTGTATATTCCTACCTTTATCCTGTATCCAGGATGAATTGAAAGGCATTGCTCTGAGAGCTCTGCTGGAGTCTGAGGAACTACGGGTGCTGCCGTGTGGAGCTGTGGAGCATCTGTGTGGCCAGGCTGCCCTCTCCTGCCAGCTCAGGGAGATCCAGCTGTGTGGATGAAGCACAGCTGCCCAAAACTTCCGCTACAACACAGATTGGCTGCTTTTACAGCATGAAGCTGATCTTTGGAGACGTTGTGGAAATGCCCAGGATATTGAGATGTTCAGTCAGGTATATGATAGATAACCTTGCCTGAGCTGCTAAACAGTCAGGCATTCTGGACAAACATAAATACATTCATCCCAGACAATACCTTCAGGCTGAAAAAGACATTTTCACAACGCAAACTGCAGATCTGACTCAGATGCATGGTCTCTGCTGTCTACAAAATGAATTTGCAGTAGGCTGCTGAAAGCTCCCAGACAAACTGCGCACATACAGCTTGTTTGTGTTGCACACTGGCAAGCAGAATGCTAATAAATCTCCCCATGATGCAAATTTGGGTGCATATACTATTCTGTCTGGGAAGCTTTAGACAGAAACAGCTTTGGCTTGCCAGTATCTACCTAAGCAAGTTGCTCAGACAATTAGCAAGCTTTTATCAGCATTGGGCATGTCAAGGCGTTGCCATTAACCTCCTTGCTGGTGGCATGTTCTTGATCTCCAGAACAGAAGGTGTAGTTGTAGTCAACAGCTGTCCTGCTGCCCTGCAAAGGGAGAAGATTAACAAAGAAACAAGGTAAGAAGGGAACATGACCAAAAGAGAAAGGATGAGAGAAAAGAAGCCACATATCTCTTGTTTAAGATGTAAGCAAAGATGACGAACACGGTTATGTCACTTAGTAACAGTGACCATTATGGGGCTGGCATATTTGATATGTACACAACCTTCAGCCTCTACACAGAATGCCTAGTTAGAGATGGTAATTCTTTTGATTAAGAGAAGGCAATCACAGTTCTGAGCTGGTAACTGTAAAGGTTTGATACCATTTCCAAAATGCGTTAGGTCACTGTCATTTCAGGTGGTTACTTTACTAACAACCATGAGTGCTCTTTGGGCTGACCAGACTTTTAAAGATCACACATGAACCTCAGTGTCTCCAGCTGCCATTAACCATGCACACACAGAGGTTTACTCTGGCTGAAGAACTGCAGTGAAGTCCACCCCAGGTTGACAGGACAGCTTGGCAAAGGCTGTGGGCAGCAGCTTTACTCGGAAGAAAAGCAGTTCAAGCATCTTGCCAAACCGCCTCCTGTCCCCTGCATGTTTCCATTGTGCAGGAGGACTACACCTGATCTCTCCCTGGAAGAATAATATTTGCAAGTTTTCTGACCCAAGAAATCCTATTGTAAAATAAACACCCCATGGATCAAGTCATCCACTTGAAACACCTTTACTGGCTGCCCTTTCATCCAGACTGGCTGTACAGGCCAGAGTGGAAGCTGGCGTGGGACTACACACTTTGACGCTGGGGGTGAGGGTGACAAGCACCAGCCTCTGGAGTGGCCATCTTCACTGGGACCAGGTGGCCAACTTGTCCTTCGCTTTTGGGGCAAAGAGGAGTCGCTGGAAACTTGTAGAGGCATGTTCGATGGAAACACACTAAAGGTTTGAGTGGACCAAGCCAGGTTTAGCCTGGAGAAGAGAAGGCTCAGGGGTGACCTTATCGCTCATTAAAACTCCCAGAAAGGAAGTTCTATCCAGGCGAGGGTCGGTCTCTTGTCCCAGGCAACCAATGACAGAAGAAGAGGACATAGTCTTAAGTTGCACTAGGGGAGGTTTGGGTTGGACATCAGGAGGAATTTCTTCACAGAATGGGTGATTAGACATCAGAATGGGCTGCCCAGAGAGGTGGTGGAGTCACCGTTCCCAAAGGGTTTGAGGAAAAACTGGATATGGCACTTACTACCATGGTTTACTTGACAAAGTGGTGTTCTGTCACAGGTTAATGACCTCAAAGGTCTTTTCCAGCCCAATCGATTCTGTGATTCTATGACCTGGCTTCAAGAGGCTTGAGTTACACAATCAGAATCAACGACTCAACCCCACCCAGGAAGCAGNCGCCGCTCTCCGCCGCAGCCCGTCATGCCGGCTTTCCAGTACCCCGAGGTGTACCGCGACGAGACCGCCGTGAGTACAGCGCTGGCTGGGACAGACCCCGGCGTGCGGCGG
>VXBB01021895.1:270605-303813 GCA_013399915.1 Illadopsis cleaveri
GAAACACACTAAAGGTTTGAGTGGACCAAGCCAGGTTTAGCCTGGAGAAGAGAAGGCTCAGGGGTGACCTTATCGCTCTTTAAAACTCCCAGAAAGGAAGTTCTGTCCAGGCGAGGGTCGGTCTCTTGTCCCAGGCAACCAATGACAGAAGAAGAGGACATAGTCTTAAGTTGCACTAGGGGAGGTTTGGGTTGGACATCAGGAGGAATTTCTTCACAGAATGGGTGATTAGACATCAGAATGGGCTGCCCAGAGAGGTGATGGAGTCACCGTTCCCAAAGGATTTGAGGAAAAACTGGATATGGCACTTACTACCATGGTTTACTTGACAAAGTGGTGTTCTGTCACAGGTTAATGACCTCAAAGGTCTTTTCCAGCCCAATCGATTCTGTGATTCTATGACCTGGCTTCAAGAGGCTTGAGTTACACAATCAGAATCAACGACTCAACCCCACCCAGGAAGCAGCTCTGTTTTCGGGCCAGCACGAAGGGGCGCTCTCCAAGACAGACCAAAGCCTATTCCTTCACTGCGTGCCAAGGCTGGGGAGCCGAGCGGAAAAAGAATGAAAACTTGAGATTTTATTTTTTTGCAAACGTTTACTATAAGGAGGACGAAACCCGAACGGTCCTGCCGGAGCACGGGGACCAAGACCGGCCAGCAGAGACCGAGGGCGGCGGGGCGGGGCAGGGCGACAGGGCCAGCCCNGGGCCGTCTCGGGGCGGAGGTGCCACCTCGGCTCTTGGGGCTTTGTTCGGCTGCGGCCGCCGAACGCCCGGCGTGCTCCGTACAGAGGGCCTCGGGTTTGTCACGCCCGCGGGCCGTGGCGGCTGCCGGCGACTTGTTAGGGCGGGATTCGGGCCCTTGCGCCGGTGCCTCCGGGCACGTCCCGCGAATGCGGGGCCGGGAGCCGGTCCGGGGCAGGCAGTAGGACCGGGGGTGCTGGAGCAGCAGCCGCACGGCGCATCCCGGAGCTTCGGTACCGGTGCATGTGTCAGGGAAACCCAGGCCCCCGCCCGGGCTGCAGCAGCGTCAGCAGAGGAACAAGTAGTCTATTTATATAGGATGGCACATCTGTAACATAGTCCCATCTCCCTGTGTTTCCATCGTGTCTGGATACTCAGGGGATTGCAGTGTAAGTTTGGCTAAGATGGGTTCGATTTTCTTTCCCTTCCTCAAAGCACTGTACATTGTGCACCGGCCAGGAAGGATTTACATGGCATTTAAACCAAACTGTTTGCTGGTATGAGCCAAAGCTGGAAAACATCCTGAAGTATTTACTTTCCTAGTTGACTGAAAGGCTGAACTGTGCAAGCCCTAGTAACAGATATCTAGTCTTTTTTTGTGTTCTGGAGGAAGGAAGCAGCTAAATTCAACCACATGGATTAATCATTGTGGTTTATTTGTTTTGTTTGTTTATTGTTTGGGGGGTGGGCTTTCGATTTTTTTAAATTATGATTTTTATATGTATACATTATGCCCATATTTGTGGGCAGCAGTAGTAGGGAGGGCCAAACCAGAGACTGTTTGTGTAACCAGGCACCATATTTGGGGTACATCCAGTAATCAGGTTTTATAATTTGGCTTGAAAACCTTAAGGGTCTTGGTTTGATTGGTGGGGTTTCTTTTTTGCTTACTAGTCTGTCTTGTGGAAGAGATTTATGTGCACTTCACCATTTTTCTGGTGCTCTATGTTTTTTTCTGAGAACTACTCTGCTGCTGTGGAGCCATCACCAAAGAATGGTTGTACTGGTAACTCAATTGGGAGCAGTGTGTTGGTTCTCTCTTTGCTACTTATGCTTTTGTGAAATTCCAAATGCCCTTCATCGTGCTGACTATCATTCCTTGATGGTTAGAGTTTACTTGTGTGCATTCCTTTTTTAAAATTACTATCTTTTATAAATTCAGGTGTCGGATTACCATGGGTGTAAAGTCAGCGATCCCTACTGCTGGCTTGAAGATCCTGATAGTGAACAGACGAAGGTATGAAAATGGCTGTTTTCACATGGTTCTCTTGTATAAACCAGATGCATTGGTACTCTACTTTTGAAGAACCTGCCAATATTTTTTGAAAACTTACATGGGGAACTAAGGTGTTGTTCACATGATATCTCATAGCACCAACAGCAATGCCAGTGTTTTGTCCCTGTGTTTTAATGGGGGAAAGGTTGAATGGGGCTTTGAGCAACCTAGTTTACTGGCAAATGTCTCAGCTCATGGTAGGGGCATTGAACTAAATGACCTTCAAGGTCCTTTCCTACCCAAACCATTCTATGGTTCTATGAAAGTCTGGAATACTTGCTATAACTTAGATCACAGAATTTTTAAAACTAAACCCATGCTCATCTTGCACCCACTTTTCTTGGCCAGTTTGAATGCTGAAGGTGGTGGTGTCATATTGAAGAGAAACATTAAAGTTTTAGGGCGCTTTTTCCACTGTCTTAAGTACATCTAAAATTGCCATAATAAAATAGTTAGGAAAGGGTAGAAGGAAAACTTGGTCTTGCCTTCTTCAAAAACTGCCAAAGTGTGTGAGTGCATTTTTTTACTCCTTTTTAAAGGCAAGACCAAAACCATTTTTCTCCTGAAGTTGTGTCGCGACCATTTGCCAGTGGTTAGGAGTGCCACGACCTTTCTTGGAAGTGTCTTGCAAAGAATGTCCTGGGGAGCACAGGCATGTCCAAGCTGCTGGAGTGGTTTAGCTCTCTTGTGAAAGCAGCCCTGTCTGGGTGACATGAAAGAATGGGACGGAGCCTTCTGGTGGAGTTCTCCAGGAGCTTTATTCCTCAAGGGGATCCAGGGACAGAAGACCAGAGAGCTGGGAAAAGTGGGGATTTTTACACAGGAGAGGCAGGGGCAGGGTTACACAACTTGGCCACAAGTTGTGTTAGGGATTGAAAAATGGACCAACCAAGGGAAGGATCAAAATCAGACCAGTTAACTGGAGTGAAGAGTAGGAAGGAGGGGAAGAACCAATGAGGTGCAACCAATTCACCTGGTACTGATAAAGCTTTATGGAGGGGGAACACACCTTATCACTGTGGGAGAGAGCAGTCTCCTAAGGTTTCTCCCCTAGGGGGCTTACCACAACCCTGAAGCCTAGGGGCTGCTTTCTCTCCAGGGGAGAGTGTCATCACCATGGTCAGACTATAGCCTCCCGAGGCTTAACTACCTCCACAAAGTTTGGTTTTGTTTGTGTCTTTTGTTGTAGATTGCAGGTGTTGCAGTGTTTTCAGCCTGCAGTCTGGTATAGTGAGAATGTGCTGTTGGAACTGGTCTTTCACTGAGAGAGAATCATGAAGAATAAAGACTGTGAGCCAGTTCCTCTGATATTCATGGCATAGGGAGTTGCAGGGATGGTGGCCAGAAAGTGATAGGTGACAGTGTGGAGGGGGTTTCCTCTGCACTGGCTACTAACTTAGTGATAATTGTAGTTCCAGATCCAAAACACTGGCTTCTACCCTCTATGCATGATTGTGTCAGGAAGCTGATGAAGGGTATGATCTCAGTTCAAAAATATCTAACAGTGTGGCTTTCCATTAGTGAGATTCCTTCTATGTTCTTTTGCAAATGTGCTTCCCTTATACCTTTTCATGAGCTTGAGGTTGGTCAAATGGAGCTTACAGTAACTGTCAAGAGTAAGATAAAATGTGTGCAGTTAGGAGCCGATTCCTTACATTCAAATCTGTCAGCATATATAAATTTAAAAAGGTTGATTTGGGATCAGGTTTTAGTGAAAAACTCTGCCATAGACATTAATATTGAAAATCAGCTATTTAGAAAGTTGGGAGAAGTAAACACAGGATAATTTTGTGCCAAGTTGAGAGAAAAGTATGTGTGGGAGGTATGGTTATGTCTTTCTTTTAGACATGCCTTACAAACACCTATTAAAGTGTTTCTTGGGATCCTGTGAAAGATTAGGGATTGAGAAAATGCAAAGACCTGATTTCTTGTGTCCCTATGTTCAATACTGTAGCCACATACTGTGAACAGGTCAGGTGAGAACAGTTGGAGGATAGTGAACCACATTCTCTAGAGCTTGCAATTTATATAGGAGGCAGAATAAGGAATAGGGAATTATAATAACCTCACAAAAGTGCAGCAGCCCAGACACAATTGTCATATTGGTGGAATGAAGGTCATTACATCTTACTTGCCTACACTGGAGAAAGCACTCACCTTAGCAGAATTTCACAGTGCAAAATTGCAATAGTAGCAGTATGACAAAAGGAGTGGATAGAGTTCCTGTGTAAGTATGCAAGTATATCATATTCCAAAGTTTCAGGAGTTACTGAACTAAGGGAATTAAAATATTTTTCTAGTTTACCTCTTTCATAGAAGAAGTCAGAAAAAAAAATGCTGTCAAATAGATACACAGATATGTTGGAATTCTGCTTTTTTAGGTGTAGCAGGAATAGACATGTCAAACATTGGTGTGCTCACAGAAAATAAATGAGTAGGCTTCACTTAGTTTCTGGATTGAGTCAGTGGAACATGAAGTTTGCTGTTGCCTGAAGCATGGAGAAAGAAGCAAAGGTATGTGAGGTTGGTTTTAACTCTGAAATGTCCGTGGTGGTTTCACCTGATGTCCACTGTAGAGTTAAAGGGACTGGGATGAAGGAAAGTGCCCACAACAGCTGTGAGTTTAAAAAAAATATATTTATTTTCTGTGACTAGTCCAAATGATTATGTGGACTCTTGATAGCTAGCAGTTTACAAACAAGTGAACGTAGAAGGGTAGAAGAACATTTTTTTGTTATTGGCTAAATCAGGTATTTTTGCAGTGTAAGTAGAGTGCAGATGGTGCTGTACCTGATCCAGTGTTTTTTGCAGGTTTCCATTAAGTCAAGTGGTTGCATAGTTTCTCTCTGCCTTCTCTCTCCTTCTTTCACTAACATAAATGCTTCTGTCCCTCCCTTGCATGGGTAGAACCATCACAAGGTGATGTCCTATTATTGACATACATGCCTAATCTAGGTCATCCCAAGGCCAAATGATAGTTGGATCTAAGATGGTCCAAGAATGGGATCTTCCCTTTTCTGATCACCCACAATCTACTTTTAGTTAGGTGAAAGTCAAGTATATCTAGAAATTTTCCAGCCAGGTCACAAAGATGATCATCTTATGTATGCAGTGCATTTATCTGCTACAAAAAAGAAGTGGTTTGAAATCTGCAGGTGGCCAAGCAGATCCAATGCCCATTCTTAGAGCTGATAAAGCCAATCATTAAGTCACATCCTCAATCTCTTGTGGGAAAGCTGTTGTTCAAGAAGTAGGCACTTCCATGTTCACAGTCTATATGTATCTCTTTTTCTCCTGTGTGTGCTTAGTTGGAGCAGTTAAGGGCAGCTATAAGCAAACTAACTCCCTCCTCCACATACATAAATAAAAATGACTCCTTGGTCAGGTGGGGAAGTTCCTCTCTCACTTTGGGGAAAGGAAATGCAGAATGTAAGTTCATACTCTGCTGCTGTTTGGCTGTTGACTTCTACAACAGGTTGAGGAAACATCCCAGGCATAGCTGAAATGTGCTACACTGGTGAAACACTTGTGGTGATGACATAGGCCACAACTGCAACACCCCACTTTCAGTGTTGTTTTGGCTTTGTTGGTCTTTCAACTTCTTGGTTTGTTTTAACACTGTGGGAAATAAGCTCATTTTTAGACTACAGCAAAGTCTTTTGCTGCTATGTCAGTCATATACAATACCTTAACTCACTGACAGTATAGGCAGTCATGCTGAGCTTGTTCCAGACGTGAGGGATGGACAAGTCATGAAAAAGCAGGGATCATGTAGGGTTGGGTTGTAGTATTCTGAACATGTTTGTATTTGAATTAGGACTAGAACTGAAACTCTCAAATCTACGATTGAATTGATTTGTAGTTATAATAGACCAGTGTTTTGTTCATGTTTTGATAAATTTTCCAATTGCATTTTCAATATTCCTTTGTTAAACACTAAAAACTAAATGCTCAGGAGCAAGTCACAAGAACTCTGATAATTTTTTTTTTTGTAACACTTAGGAGAGGTATGCACTCTATTGTAGGAGTTGCACTGAACTACCCTTGACTGAATACGTACATACATACATATATATATATATATATGAACTGTAAATACTTTGCAGAGTAATAACAAAGACTGGTCATGTTAAAACAGTTTCTATTCTGAGGCTTTTTCTTGGAAGGTATACTGTCAGTGGAATAATTACCTTGATAGAGTAGATTAGCAGAATGTAGAAAGGTTGTAAAAAAACATGGTTAAAAAGAACTTGTGGCATGTGTTTCTTAGATGAAATTTAGTTTGACTATTGTTATAGAATAACAGTTGGCCTACTTAATGGCCAGACACTTCAGCCTCAAGAAGACCATCTTTTACGCTTAGTACAATGCTTTAGAAATGGTTTTGCTTTTCAAATTACCTTATTTTCCAAAACAGCCAAAAGAAGTTGTCTTACATGGACCCTTATTCTGTCCTTTCTTCTGCTAGCAAAGTCTGTCCTGGTTCAAGGCTTATGATACATTGTCAGATGCAGATATCCACAGTATAGTAAAAATCATTCTCTCTAGGTTCATGAAGACATACTGTAACTATTAGTTCTGTAGCCTGGGTGGCATCTGTTTTGTTCAGTCTGGTGGATGGAGTTGTTTACTGTGAGAGTTTCTGCTGACTTATGTTCCTGTACTTTATCTGGAGCAATATTTCAATTATGTATTGCATTTTAAATATGAGTGCAACCTCATGCTCAAAAGTGTGGAAACAGAAAGTTTCCAAACTGGACTGTATTCTTCTCCATAAAACTCTCTGAAAAATCTGTAATTCCTTGCTCCTTTTTCATACAGCTGTGGCATGCATTCTTTTTGCAAATTATCTTGGAATGTTTGGTGCATACTAATTGGAAATGAGAAAAATAATATATTAAGTTCTTGTAAAAGCAAAATTACTAGTGATACACTTGTGAGTGTAATAATTAGTCTGTAAGAATGCTCTTGGGCAACAGATGCTTGTAAGGAAAAGTCTGTGTTTCTTCTTTGAGTATCGTTAATGAAAGCAGATGTGGTAAGATGTGTCTATGCAGTTAAAAGTGAGTAACACACAGTTCCAGTATACCCTTGCAGCAATGTTGTCATTTTGGTCATGGTATTGATGAATGAAACAAAGATGAGTGCCAGTTTCTGTTCCCTACATGTAACTAGAAAGTGCTTTTGGCCATCCAGTACACTGGATGGTCTTACACATGTTTTCATAAGCCATGGTTTCTCAGAAAATGTCACAGGACTGGGAGAAGTCAGTTTATTTGTGTAGAATCCACAGTCCATAGTTTTGTGTATGTGGTCCTTGAAATTCATGTGCTTTCATTTAGAGAAAACCAGTTCAGATACACATGATTCTTGGGTGGATTTGATTGAGTTTTTGCCATCCGATGGGGGGGACCATTATAGCGATACAATGTGGAGGCTGCATGATGTACCACTGGGATGTGCTGTGCCCATATTAATTCTTCACCTGAAGATTTATAATACATGACTTAACACTGAGAGCAGCTGGTAAGTGTGTGCCAGGTATTGTCTGTACAGCAGCTAGCTTTTTGCAAGATCTGTGAAGCACAAGTTGTGCAATGTGGATTGTAGCCCTGCTGTTCCTATGGGTCACACCTTGCAATGAAGTGTAACTCAGATGTTCCAATGTGTTGATCTGATTGCCTTATGACATATTCAGGACAAGTAGAAACAATAGGCTCTTTCAGACCTCTTATGGGAAAGAGCCTTGTGTAAGCAAGGGATGAGTGGATGGGATTTTGGGATTTTGTGCTGGAGGAAAGAGGCTGGAGTCCAAGGGTGACACTGTAGCTGCCACTGCAACAGTGGCAACATTTGGCTGTGATTGTTTGCCACACACATGGTGTCCTGTCCTACCTGCTTCATTTTGGAGACAGAAAAGCCTGCGCATCTGCTTGTTAGCAGCTGTGATTCACCTTAAGGTGCTTAGGTATTAATTTTGTGTTAATGTACCGTGCTGTAAATAGGGATGATGAAACACCAACAGAGCACCAGGTTTTCCGTGCCTGCAACAAACAGCTGGAGTGGTAATGGTTTTGATCACTGTCATTATGTGTTTGTGACAGGGAGCTGCAGTGTTTTAAAGAAACCAGACTTCCCAAAGTTTTCAGAGATTAGTATTTTTTTCCCAAGAACTGATCTGTGAGCAGTTCTTTGGGCTTCTCATGAAATACTGGCTGGGACTAATTCTGTGTGCTATGTTAATAATATGAGCAGATAATGCACATGACATTTTGTGTCATCTTAAAGCTCTTCCCAGCTCCTGAAATAATAGTGCAGTCTGTGGGCAATATTTGTAATTTAAGCAAATATGAGAGTTTTTTAAAGCATGGTGTGTTTTTGGAGCTTGTTACTTTAGTTTTGGGGTTTTTTGGTGTGTTTTGTTTTTTGTTTGTTTAGGATTTCTTTGGTTGTTGGGGTTTTATTTTGGGGTTTTGAGGTTTTTTTAGGGGGAAAGGCAGGACTGTCTTCTCTTTTGGCACACCTGAGTGTGTGCCCTGGAGAGACATTATTGAAGATATAAGTTGAGTCTTATTAAAGAATTGTGGCATAATGCAAATTAGCATGTAGGATTCTTCATGTGTGGCACTGCATAATCTATATGGGGGAAAGACATCTGTGATGCATTGGTTCTGAAAATGTTTTCTGTAGAAAATAGGTATTTCTGCTTGAGTTTATGCTTTTTGATTGTTTTCTTTCAGGCATTTGTGGATGCTCAGAACAAGCTCACAGTACCTTTCCTCGAGCAGTGTCCTGTCAGAGGACTGTTCAAGGAACGAATGACTGAACTCTATGATTATCCTAAGTACAGCTGCCACTTCAAGAAAGGGAAAAGGTATGTGAGGAATGTCTTTGGAGGTGTGGTAAATGTGAAGCAAGTCAGATACAACTACTAATTAGGAAAACAAACTATAAATTGTATTTGTGTTTATTTCTTTATAGTTAGGAAGTAAGAAAACTAAGCCAATGTTAATGTGTGGTTATGTGATGCAGAGCACAAAGTGCTTCCCTCTCTCCAGTTCCCAATCACATTATCTTCTTCTTTTGTTGTCTTTTCTTTTTATAAGAAGAAAAATTCATGAGTTTATCAGAACTCAGACGATTTTGTAGAATAATTGTTGTAAAAGTAATACTTTGAGGAGTTCCTTTAAGAAAGGCTTGGTCACTGTCAGTATTATTAAAGGCACATCATCTGAAAACAGCATAAGCTCATCATGTGTGTTCTGTTCCACATATTTGCTAGAGCACTGCTCTTAGGTTGGTCATTCTTTGAGCAGCTGGTAGGCTTTTTTTGTTTAGTCATAGTCAGTGAAAAGCAGTAGGAATTCCCTTGTCAAAAACTGTTCCTGTAGCTGCAGGGTATGTGGGAAAAATTTGGAGGACTTAAAGCATCTGATGGAAAAAGATGTTTTCTTAGGAACAAAGAAATCCTGCTATATTCCACTGCCTAACTTACTCATATCCCTGTTTTAACTTTGTGGCCGAAGGGATGGTGTTTCTGTGTCTTACCCAAGGTCTGGAGACTGCAGCTGCTACTGAATTGAATGTGACCTCTTTCAGAAATGCTAGCAAGCTTCTAGAGAAAAGGAGTAAAGGAACTTAATTACATCTCTTAGACCTTCAGATTACTGAAAGACACAATGAATTGGTCTTCAGCATGAAAAAACCCAGGCATTACAGTTGTGTTTGTGTAGACAAGTTCTATGAACGTGGCTGTTAATTTCTTTGAGCTCTGTAGTGTCTTAGGATGTGAAGAGTATCACTCACTAAAGACAACTCTTTAATTGTTCGTACAACTTTTTGAAATGCATTTGTAGGGACATTAAAACAGTTTTGGTTCTGTTTCGTTTGAACATAAGTCTGTCACTCAGTATGAACTGAAAGCAGCTGTATGAATGGCAAAGCTGAGAACATAAGGGATGGGAACTTGTGCCAGTACTTGTAACAGAGAAATGCTGCAGCTGCCAGAGATGTTTAACATAGACAGTTATGTGGAGTTTATAGTATACTTAGAATTCTTTGAAATGCACTGTGACAAATGCAGCTTTTATTTTTAAAGGATATTTGGGATGCATACTAGCTATGACTCTTACTCTTCTGTGAAACTTGTGTTTCCCTAACCTATTCATCTGTCTTTTATTCACTTCATAACAACCTCATACAAGTTTTTTGTGCTTGCCTAACTGAAAATCAGAGTTCTTCATACTTAATTTTCCTCTCTTGTGTTCTTTTAGGTATTTTCACTTCTACAATACAGGGCTCCAGAATCAGCGAGTTTTATATGTACAGGACTCCTTGGATGGCGATGCCAAAGTTTTTCTTGATCCAAATAAGCTTTCTGATGATGGCACTGTGGCCTTACGAGGTTAGTGAGACAGCAGTTCCTGCTGAGTAAGTCTCAGTCTTCAGCAGAAGTTGAAAATTTAATCAAAGTAATTGCAATAGCCCCATGTAGATTTATATGGTGTTTCAGAAGAGCACTTACAAATCTACATTTTTTCCACAAGTAACTTGGTTCGGTTTCCCAGTGCTTTTTTTCCACAACTCTGTAACAAGTTTCCAATGAAATATGAGCAGCTCTGGAGGCTGTCCATAGCAAGGAAAGAAGTTTATGTATTTATTTTGATTAGTTCTCTTAAAATTGTATTTTGCATCTTTAACACAAGTCAGTGAGTTAGAGACTGTGAAGGAACACAATTGTGATGATCTGTGGTGATGTGGTGATCTGTGATCACCAAATTGTTTGTGTTCACTAGGGCTGTAACTTCTCTTAGCTGTCCATTTTCACATTTCCTAGTTGCTCATCTATAGAAGCAGACTCTGGGACCTAAAAGTCCTCTAAGTCTGTTCAAGGACAGTTAATAAAAACAGAGGACAGAATTAGTGAATGTTTCTCTAAAAGTGACCTAGTTGCAAGGAATCAATATGGCTTTTTTAATGGACAAGTCCTGCCTTAGTCTGTATATATTGCGTTTATATAATCTCTGTGTATTTCTAGAAGTCTTATGGCATAGTCTCCTTCCAAATGCACTTAAAAAACCAACAGTTGTGTAACAAGAGGAAAAGCTCCTGGTGTTGATGAATAAATTATTTAAGGGCAGGGAAAGGAAGAATTGATGGGCTGTCAAGTGGAAATCACCAGTAAAGTCCTGTCAGGGACTGTGCTAGGATTTGCAGTGTTCATATGCTGAATATACTAGAAAAAGGAATGAGCAGTGAGGTAACAAAGTTTGGTGGCAATACAAAGTTACTCCTGGCTGAAGAATGACTGAAGAGTTGCAGGAAGGCCTTAATAAGCGGACAATAAATTAACTGGTAAAAATCTCTGTGCAGGTAAATTAAGTGATGCACAGGGGACAAACAATCCTAACCTCACTTATGGAGGAATGGATGAAGTGAACTCTTGAGCTCAGGATGACCTCTTGGGAACAATACTTGGAGTGTAATACATAATTCCATAAAAATGTCCGCTTAGTTCTTGGTAGAAGCCAATCAAGTATGTCAAATACCAGTTTGTTCATCAGGAAGAAATTTCTTCCTGGAAGCGTTCAAGAAATAACTCAATGTGGCACTCAGTGCTGCGGTTTAGTTGACAAGGTGGTGATGATCAGTCAAAGGTTGACCTCTATGATCTTGGAGGTCTTTTCCAACCTTAATGATTCCGTGATGCTATGAAATAGAGAACAAAATATGAGACACCGTTACATTAGCAACCGAGGAGTTTATATGGTACCACTGAGCACTAAATCAAGTCCCAGTCTCCTCAGCTCAAAAGGGGCTCTGAAATACTGATTGGAGGAGGGCGGTTGGAACAATCCAAGGAAAACCTAAGTGTGCCTGGGTTAATCAGCTTAGAAAAGGGACAGTTTAGCAAGGGTGTTAGAGGTCTGCAGAATCTCTGTGGCATGCAGTGGAATGGAGAGACAGTATAAGGGTTGATTAGTCATTTTTCTATTACAAGAATGAGAGAATATCAAAGCAGTGGGAGACAGGTCCCAAGCAAACAGAAGAAGGTGATGGTTTGTGCTGCAAGAAGTAGATCTGTAGAACCCCTTCCCAATGGATGGTGGTGGTGGAAAAAGTGAAGCTGGGCATAATCAAGAAGGGAAGCATTCAAGAGTATTAGCCAACTACTGCATGGAAAAAGGAGTCTGCTAAATTAAAAATGGTTGGAGGTGATAAGAATATTTGAGGGAAACATTGCATGTGCTTGTATTGTTCTTGCATTTATTCCTGCATTTTGTTCTTGTGCTTGCATTGCACAGTATCAGCAAAGGCTGGAGAATGAAGACATTGAGAGCATCCTGGCTAACAAGGACTTGGGGGTCCTGGTGGATGAGAGGCTGGACATGAGCCAGCAATGTGATCTTGCAGCCCAGAAGGCCGATTTAATCCTGGGCTGCATCCAAAGCAGTGTGGCCAGCAAGGCAAGGAATGGGATTCTGCCCCTCCACTGGGTTCATGTGAGACTCTGCCTGGAGTGCTGCATCCAAATCTGGGTCCCCATTGTGGGAAGGACAGAGACCTGTTGGAGGGAGTCCAGGGGAGAGCCATGAAGAGATTAGAGGGCTGGAGCACCTCACCTATGGCAAAGGGCTGAGAGAGTTGAGATTATTGAGCCTGGAAAAGAGAAAGCTGTGGGATGACCCTGTAGTAGCTTTCCTGTACCTAATGGGGGCCTACAAGAAAGCTGGATAGGGACTTTTTGCAAGGGCATGTAGTGATAGAATAAGGGGGAATGGTTTTAAACTGAAAGAGAATAGGTTTAACTTACATACTACAAAAAAATTCCTTGCTGTGAAGGTGATGAGGTGCTGGAGCAGGTTGCCCAGAAAAGTTGTGAATGTCCCATCCCTGAAAGTGTTCAAGCCAGGTGGGACAGAACTTTGAGCAGCCTTTGTCTAGTGGGAGGTGTCCCTGTCTAGAGCAGGAGAGTAGGAACTAGATGATCTTAAGATCTCTTCCAACCCAAACCATTCCATGATTATGTGGTTGTTCTTACTTGTGTAGGCATCACATTGTGGTGACTCCTGAGGACAGCTGGCTGGAATTGTGTTCTGAAAGAATGGCTACTCTTACGTTCTTATGGGAGGGTATATATTGGTGTGGCACAGTGCTGCCTCTCAAAACTATCATGTCTGTGAAATGCAACTTTTTCTTGGGTTGTTTTCTGGTAGATACTTTCAAGTCTGTACAGGCCTATGATAATTCAGTCTCTTCACCTGACTTGATTTGCAAGCATGAATTTGATCTTTATCAACTACAACGGAAGCTGTTTTCCCTCACTGTTTGGATAAAGTGAAATACATATCACATGTCTTAGCTGAGAATACTGGTAATTAACCATTTGCATGCTAGTGGCAAAGTTTCCCAGTTACTTCAGTTTTCAGGGTTTTAAAGGGTCAAGTTTTCAGTGACTCCATTTTTAAAGTGGTACTTACACTATTTGATTGCTTGCATCTCTGTTAGCTTCTTTAGTACTGTTTCTCTCCTAAAATTTCACTCATGTTCTTTACCTATGTTCGTTTTCATTTTCTATCTCTTCCTGCCAAGATCAGGGCAGTAGAAGAGATATGATTCAAACCATAATTCTGATGTCGGGCATAAGTTATGTTATTGAACATGGGCACACTTACTGAGTATCTGCACCTAAACTTGAATCTGTGAATTAATTGAGAAGTCCACAGAGACTGGAAGAGTGCTGTGAATCCCACATGATACCAGATGTAGTATCTTGCACTGATTTTTAGAAAATAAACCTTCTCTTAGTGTTTGGTGAACATTTCCTTTAACTAGTATCCCAGTTTAATCTCTCTTCATTTTGTTTGTTTCCGATTTCCTAGGTTATGCATTCAGTGAAGATGGTGAATACTTTGCATATGGCCTGAGTTCTAGTGGCTCTGATTGGATTACTATCAAGTTTATGAAAGTAGAAGGTCCTGAGGAACTCCCAGATACACTGGAGAGAGTTAAATTCAGTTGCATGGCATGGACCCATGATGGAAAAGGCATGTTCTATAACTCCTACCCGAAACAAGATGGAAAAAGTGATGGTAGGTATGACCATTCTAATTCCATGCTATGCGGAAGCAAAATCACTTTTGCAGTGAATTGCTGCAACAAATAATTAGCTCTACAAGTGTATATTGAAATAAGTAGCTGTATTAGTTGTGCAATTAGAGATCAAGTTATGTCTTGTATGTCCAAAGCCTAAGTTCAGTTAGTATGAATCACTTCTTGTCTGCCTGCTCCTCTTTTTCTCATGGAAGTTTGCTGCTCCTTTTCTTTTGCTCTGGGATGATTTACTTAGGTTCCATATTCTTGGTGGCGTTGGCTAGAATTTGATGTCTGGTGGCAGCTTACTTAGATCTTTCCCCTTATGCATTTGTGTGGACATAGATAAACTGCTTTGGGAGGTTGACCTGATGAATAGCAGTGTGAGGCATAAGGTTTTTGTTGTTCAACCAGATTAATTCACGTGTGGTTCACAGCAAAGCAAAATGAAATGATTTTGCTAGCAAAATTCTAGGGGCACTGCACAAAGTGGAATAAATTGTGGAGGAGCGTCAGAGGGGAAGGAATTTAGCAGCTTTTATTATAAGGCAGAGCTACTGGAAAGTTTCTTCTGGAGATGTGCTCTTGGTTAAACTGGAGAGCACCTGAATTTTGCCTCTGTATTTGCTTTTGAAGCCTATAATTTTGCCAGACTTGCAAGATAGATACCAACCTTGTTTTGTGGAGGTTTTTTTTTTAACCTATTTGCAGTTCAAAAGCTAAAGTGTTGGAAAATGTTGCAAGAATGAAATTTTAAAAAATATATATATCAAGTGGCACCTCATGCAATGCTTTAAAATACGTCGCTTTTATATTTTCAGCAAATGGAAGTATGAAGGTTACTAGGAATGTTGATTAGGGTACATCTCCTCTTAGTTGCTGTGGGTGTAATGGAAATGAAAATATCATTAGAGGGTGGCAGGGGATTCTTGTTTTTCTTCACTTTGCTTGGTTTTATTTCTAGAAAGCAAAGCTTGAAATGATAAATCTTCAAATTTGAAGAAGGTATTAGCAACAATAAAAGGAAAAGGTTACTGTTTAAATAGGTTTCCAGCATGAAGTTTTATCTTGTTCTGTATGAGGGTGTTTGTTTGGAGGGGAATGGTTGTAGCTTGGTTGTAGCTTCCTAGTTCTGTCTTCTGAATTTCTGTTTTATATACAAAGGGATACAGAAGTTTCTAAGGGTTTCATATGATTGTTACATTTTTTGAGAACTTACTGGTTTAAATATCTGCATTTCATTAGGCACTGAGACCTCCACTAATCTGCATCAAAAGCTGTATTATCATGTATTAGGAACTAACCAGTCAGAAGATATCCTATGTGCTGAGTTTCCTGATGAACCAAAATGGATGGGTGGAGCTGAGGTATGGTAAATGTCCTGCACCTTATCATTGTCATGTTCTGTTTTTCAGATTCTAACAACTGATAGTGGATATTAATTTGAAAATATTTTGTTAAAGGAAGAGTTTTTATTGGTATTGTATAGTTGACAATTGAACTAAGAATCATTGATTAAGAATTCCTGAAAATAAGACTACCTAATTTGCTTTAAATCACTCCTCCAGCCTGCAATGACACAATCATATACCTTTTTTCTTCACTGAGGTCATTCTGCCTGGCACACATTCCAAGACAAAGAAGATTATTTGATGGACAATGTGTTCTTTTTTTCTTCTTGGTCAGTGTTTAGCCCCAGCTTGTAGTTCCTCTGCAAAAAGCTTATTCTAATAGTCAGCGTGTCTGGATATTCCCTGCCATGTATTTATTTGGTTATATTTAATTTTGCAGTGTCGTCCCTGAAAAATAAATGTATCTGTTCTGCTTAATTGAGGAATGGAGATATGCAGGTCAAAATCTGTTAATATTGTGTATATAATTGGAGAACTCTTAAATTTCCCTACAACAAGTTTTATCAGCACACATATGGTACAGATTGTGTTATTGGAAATGGAATTGATTTCCTAAGCTTATTTTGTTAAACTGCTACTACATAGTGCAAAGTCCCAGTAAACCTTTTGTAATTAATGTGTTTTATTCCCCGTATAAGATTTAGCAATGTGTAGTTGAGTGCGCTGTTTTGAAGTGCTGCTGGAATGTAGTGATGGTCATTCCACTTATCAGGGAATTGACATTTTCCTGTGAATGAATACTTGTAATATTCTGAACTCTCTTGCCTACTGTGTTTGATCAGTACATTTTGTTTCTATATTGGTCTCTTTTTTGTCTGACACTTTTGATGAGGTGTTTTTAGCCTGGTTTGGGGTACTGAGTTCCTACAAATACTTTTCTCTGCGAGAACCTCTCTTTGAAAATGTGATCCTCAGTTTATGTCACTTTTTAACACATTAACCCATGAAAATGTTAGGGATGTCTTTACTGTAGGCTGCCAAAAACAAAACTTCTTTCAAAGAATTTGAACAGTGGGATTTAAAATGAGACAGAAAGTGAGAATGTGAAGGGCTTCCCAGCAAAGTGATGAGACTGAGCTTTCTCTAACAAATCAGACTTACCTGTAAGTTCTGCAAATAACCACAACCTCATTTACACAATCTCATGTATTCATGAAACATATATTTAACAACTGACCTGAATATCAATGGAAACTTGCAAATGAGACTTGGGGGTTTTTTTAACTGTTTAAAAACTAGTCAGTTCTGGGTTTTAACTGGCAATGAAATGGAATTTGGACATTGTTATCCTTATTTTTCCATAGATACATAAATAAATGGGCTTTTTGTTGGTGGCAAATGTCCTGTAATGATGTATCCCCTGATTCACATAACTGATGCATATTATTATTAATTATTATTATTCCTTTCCGGTATTGTGAGCTGACTCCACATGTTGTTGTGAGGGCAGATTCATTTTCCGTGGGGAAGGACTGTTGCTGTCTGGTTAATTAGACTTTTGCTGTAGAGCAGGGAGTAAAGGAATGTAGCACATCTTTGAGTTCTAAAACCACTGGAGTTGGAACAGCCCCAGTGCTGTTGTGGAAGTGGGGAGGACAGTGCATAGAAAAACATCTCCCTACTGTGGGTTTTTGTTTAATAAATGTTACAGGATGGGTATGGCTGCTTATGGTGGGTTTTGTGACCTCTAGGAGGCATAAACTTCCAGAGATCTTGGTATTTAAGAAGAAATGTTATTTTAGGGAGGAGTGGAAAAGCAGAGATCCACCTCTGTAAATAATCATTAACTTTTCTAAGTGAGAATGCTTTAAAACAGCTGATATTCTGGGGTTGTGCTGTGAGCTCCAGCTGTAACACATGACTCTGTTGTACTGATACTAAAGAAAGAATGGTTTTTAATGGTCAGGAGAAAAATATTCTGCAAATAAAAAAAAAAACAAAAAACCCAAACCAGCAAAACCCAAACCAAAACAGTGCAATTGCAAAATGTGGTTTCATCCTTCTGCACTGGGTCAAAAATCTTCTTTTCAGGCCATTTCAACAAGTTTTCTGGTCAGTTTTTTAAGTGTTTGCAAAATTGGAAGACCACAAAGTAATGGGGTCAAAATTAAAATATCATTAGTCAAAATCAAATTACATAGCTATTTGGTGCTGTCATGAATATATTTCCTTGATGCTAAGATGCTGCTATAGATTTTAAAATATAACTTTGCACAGCTCAACATGTTATAAAATGCATGCTTTCATGCATTCCTGTCAGATGAATAAGAAAATGTTTTTATTTTACCAGCTTTGCAATTCCATTAGCTAGAGACATTATGTTTTACACGAATTTCAGTGAAAACAGTTGAATTATGGTGTGGATGTTCTAGTCTTAGGTACCAAACCTTTCTCTATGGTGGGGGAGAGAGTTCAACCTTCATACCTAGGTTCGAATAGAATTTGCAGGTCTTGGAACCAAGGTCAAGGAAGAGAAATACCTCGCTTGCAAGTGAAAAGCACCTGACAAGGAGATCCTTCAGAGACTGCAAAATTAATAATATTGCCATGATGCTTCAGTAAAAATGATCCCAAGTGTACTGTAGGGAGTCGGAGTGGTGTGTATTCTCAATGGAGATGTGAAACTAGGTCATTCATAAGGACAAAAGAGGGTTGTATAAAATTTTGTCAGCTTCATATATTTCCAAGATAATATGCAAGCAAACAGCTTCAGGGTTCTTTTCCTTATTATACATTCAACACCAGCCCCAAGTATGCTTGATTTGAGCAAAACCTGTGGTGCTGAAAATGGTGTTGGCAGAGAAATATAGATGCATTTCCAGCTCTTTGCTTGAATGAATTGTTTGTGAGGAAAAAATCTGTTTATTGTTAGTCAGATATGTAAGTTTTAAAAAGAGGCTATCAGATCTTTTCATTAGTCTTGAAAAAGCATATGCATTTCTGGTACAAATTCTAGAACGGTGGGACAGTTGTGAAGGGCAGAGATAGAATTTAGTTGAATAACAGCCCAGCAGAGGGCAGTCTGGTATGAAGATTTTTAAAACCTTGGCAATGTCATATGTACTCCGGGAAAACAGGAGCTTCCCATGCGTCTCTGTTTAAGTAGCATTTTTTTTGCTTCTTCTCCAGACTGACTGAGCATATCTCTCTTTCACAGACAGACTGTTATTCTCGAAGTTAAACAAGAAGTTATGTAACAGTCTTTCACAGTTGGTAGTGCAAGAAGTCTCTGTGGTACCAGCAGGAAAGTAAACAGAACAGAAAGGAGTGGGTCAGGGGAGCCCTCCTATCCCAATTCTGCCAGCAGTAAAATAACTACAGTTTTTCATGTTTTCTAACAAACACTGTGCACTGTCTCTGAATTGACAGTTTGTTTTTTTTAATTCTTGATTTTATATTTAGAGCTCTCAGTTAGCATCAATGGTTCTAAACCCAGGGAGGTGATCTTGCACATGAAATTCAAAGCACAGAGGAGTAGTCTGTGCCAGATGTGCGCTGGCTATAGTGTTTTCACTGCAGTGAACAGCATGGAGGGGAAGGGCTGAAAACACTGTCAGTTCAGTCAAGTGAGATGCCTTGCTGGGTAAAACAGGGCTGTGGGATTTTTTTCTAAAGCCTTACACTCTCTTAGTCAAGGATGAATCCTGAATAGAAGCCTAGTATGAATATCTTCTTACAGCCCTGGCAGTAGACCCAAAGAGTTTTACTCTTAAGGAAGAGGCAGGTAAATCATGGCTGCACATGGGACTATGGGAGCTGATAATATCTTACATAGCCAGGTTCCAGATGCTGTGGTGTTTTCATTGCTCAAAACCAAGCTGAAAGCCACAGTAAAAATTGTATTGATGTTTGTCGCCCCAGAAGGCTACTGATTTTATTCTGTGCTAGACTTAGGAAAGAGAATGCACGTTAATATTTGTGTACATATTGCTGTGTTCCTCTTTGGAACAAGGCTGCCTGGTGTTCTATTGGAATTGTAATAGTCATAAGCACAATGATCTAGGGTCAAAATCCCTGTTCTCTGGCTTTGGTAGGGCTCCTTCAACCCCAAAGTGAGCAGAGGCTCAAAAGGATATGGTCAGAATATAAGTGCTCTATATACCAGCACATTGTATCTAAAATCCAAGAATTAAAACCCAGCTGGAATAAGGGATTTGAGTTAATGCCTGGAGCAAGTTTTTTAACCTGGGGAGTTGGTGGATAGAACACATCAGAGTGTTTGCATGTAACCATGTCCATGTCGTGCATAAAATGTGTCAGGCCTGTGCCTCAGACTGTAGGAAGGGGATTCTCTTGGGCCTCATCCTGAATATTGCATTCCTGTGATCACTCATCATTAGGGCTTCTGAGATCTGGTTGGTTCTGAAACTGATACACTGCAAACAGAAAAAAACAACACCTTTACAGCCTGAGAGTAGCAGCTTCAGGTGGCTTGGATTGTGCAGACACAGTCCCAAGGGGTTGCTTTGTGGGAGGGCGTTCATACCCCAATCCTCAACATGTCAAAAGACTGTGAGAATGTAAAATGTGATAGGAGCTGTTTGCAAGCTTCAGTGACTCTGGCACCACTGCAAAGATAATGTCAGAACGTAGCTTTATGTTCGCTTCATTAAAAAAACAACAGACTAGTACCACACCCCACAACCCCCATAAAAAAACCACAAAACCCCACAATCCTTTACAAAAGAGTTTCCTATGCTAAGAAAGAAAATAGCTTTGGTTTTTCTAATAAAAAGTGAGATAATAAAAGTGAAATTGGAAAGGCTGGGAGACTACTGTTGGGGTTCTTTGTCATCATGCAGGCAGATCTTTGTGGCACAGGCATATGTGCACATCTGTGATAGAACACTTGAAGCTGTTCAGACAGTGTAATTGCTCTTTACTTGCCAAATGTTTCAGCAAATTTTCCAATCATTATTTTTTTTCTGTAGAACACACGTGCTTTGTGGAATTTTGTGCTTAATATTTTCCTTTTTTCATCTGATAGAAAGCTTAAAAATACTCATAAATAACAAAAGAGGTAATTTCTGCAGCAAGTGAAAGGTTTCTTGCGTGTAAATTCTTCTTAGTGGAGCCATATCCAGAGTCAGTGGTGTTACGCAGAAGTCTTTGTACAGCATGTATCTAAAGTTAAGGAAGTAACTGCTGTCACGAATCTGTTTTATTGTGGTGATTAGGTACATTCTTAAATAAGTATTTTTTTAAAAAAAATTCTATTCAGTCACTTCAGGTGGTTTTAAGCTGTTACATCCATATCATATAGTGAAAATTGTAGCAGTGTTAACGTCCAGCTTATTGAAGCAGTGAGATTTTAGTTCCTGGTTATTAATGCCAATGCATTGCATGGTTGCATCTTTATTGCCACACATCTTTCTTTTTCTGGATGATCTGATCTTTCATGGCTGGATACATTACAGTTAGTAATTTGACCTTTTAGCTCTGTTGGAAAGCTTTGATTCTGTCTTGATTTTTGTGAACTTTGATTTTTTTTTATTTTTTTTTTTTTTTGGTAGGTGATTCATTTGCTATGCTTCCCTGGAAATGCATTAGATAGCAATGACAATTGCTCAGTTTCATATGCAAAGGGCATCAGTGCATGAAGAGCATAGTTTGTGAAATAACTGCAGATGCAGATCAGATTGTAGATTACCATAATGTTAATGTCTGCAGTTAAGAAGAGAGTTTCTTTTTCTCACCACAGACATAGGATCTAATAACTGAATTTTATTTATTTTATTTTTAGTACCTTGATATGGAGAAACAAATTACGCAGTGATTACGTTTTTTCCACCTTGATAACAAAAAAGGGCAAAGGTAGTAAAACTTCTAATTTATTATCTGTAAAGGAATGATGTGTATATATAGTTGCCTTAATAGAATGTGACGTACTCTAAGGGCCCCTATTTGTGAACTAAATAGAGAGAGCCCTTCCTTATCCTGAATCTGGCAGTGGTGACTGTCCAGGTAGTGTTCACAGAACTTGCATTAATATTCACTGATGGTATGCGCATGACTTGAAAGTTGAGCACTCTAATATGTCTCATATTGACATTTTAGTTGAGTGATACATATAAAGCCAGGAAGTCTAAAAATCCAACAGCTTTCTCGTGTTCATTCTTTTTTGTTGTTGTTTTTTCAATTATGTATGAATTTTTGGTCTGAAATCTGCTGCTCCTGCTAGACAAAATATTTTACTTTGTTTTTGCTGTGGATCCTCATAACCCTTTTCAGATCCTTATATGGCTTGTATAATGAATTAGTTGTATTTTGTAACAAAAGACAAGATTTAAGTGGTTAGAAGATTCTTTTTACTAATTAGACTTCAAATAACTTTTCTTATTTTGGTGTTCCTTAAGTTACAGGTAAACCACTTTTTTTCTTACTGTTTGTCTTAGCAGTAGTTACTGTTCATCAAAATGGAGAGAACAGGTAACATTGAAACAAAATTGCTAGGCGAAATAAAACAACCCACAGAAAACACTCCACTGTAAACCAAAACTCTACTATAAAGGAGGATTTAAAGGTTTTGATGCTTGAAAGACTAGATAAAATAGTACTTGGGAGTACAGCTATCTTAGTGATACTGTTGTATATGTTTGTATGGTATAATGATGGTCACGACAAATGTTTAAGAAATAGCAGATCTAACAAACTTAAAATTGCCAACTGGCTGAATGACAGTAGTAGTGAAACTAAAAGCTACATACCAACATCAGCTCTTTGAAATAGTCCTTCTTTTACTGGTGCTGAGTTAGGGACTAGTGCTGTGTTATGCCAGTAAAATCATTGTTACACTGAAGGTTTTTTAAAGCTCCAGTTGAAAGGCTACAGGATTTCTTCTGTCCTGTTTTGACAGATACTAAATGTTGTTTTAAGAGCTGCAATTTTTGTAGCCTGCTTACATTTTACCTGTGGGTGTTGTTCGAAATGATAGTAATTATTTTAATGAGAGAAATGTACACTGACTGGCATTTCAGATCTCAGAAATTCTTGAGATATGTTCCCTTTTCATCTTAAATGTGGGAAACCAGGTCTGACATTGCAGCTGTAACCTTTATGCTGAACCATGAATGCATTCTGAGATTTGAGTGAGGTACTAGTATGAAATTTCAGTTTGTAAATTTGTGAGCCAAGAGCAAGGATTGCAGCTCAGCTCATGAAGATGATGTAGCAGTATAAGAATAATCCAAATGATAGTTGGTAACTCCTATTTCCTTTTGCCATCCTGAAACCCATACTCTTGTCTGTTTACAGTGTTGGGTCAATGGCATTTGGGCTGTGATTACACATTCATCACATTCATCAGTGACTTTTTTCGAGCTGCCTTGAGCAATCTCTGCCCCTGTTATTCATATTTCCAGCTGTTCAGTGCTGTGTGTTAGCTTGGCCATTTGTGCAACAGAACAGTGAATGATTGAGATACTAATCTGGCAGAGGGGCTTCTTTTATTATTCTTTTTTTATTGTGGATTTTAAAAGTTTTTTCTTTTTTCTTTTTCCTTCCTCTCCTGGATTCTTTGTTTTGTTTGTTTGGGTGTTTTTTCCCCTCTGGATTCTTTTTTCTTTTCTGCTTCTTGGAGGTTTAATTTTTTGTTGTTGTTGTTGTTTAACATGCCATTTTTTCAGTTGGATCAGTTCTCTGAACTGGTTTACTTCACAAATGGTGAATGCTTGTATTGGCATGATATGGGGAATGAACTTGCATGGTTACAAGCAACTACAGCAGTAGGAAGAGCTAGAGGTGGAGACTGCCTAAGCTGATGCTGCTGCCAAGATTGCTCATCAAACTGTAACTTTGCAATGTGGATGTCTAAATGTGCANTTTTTTCTTTTTCCTTCCTCTCCTGGATTCTTTGTTTTGTTTGTTTGGGTGTTTTTTCCCCTCTGGATTCTTTTTTCTTTTCTGCTTCTTGGAGGTTTAATTTTTTTTGTTGTTGTTGTTTAACATGCCATTTTTTCAGTTGGATCAGTTCTCTGAACTGGTTTACTTCACAAATGGTGAATGCTTGTATTGGCATGATATGGGGAATGAACTTGCATGGTTACAAGCAACTACAGCAGTAGGAAGAGCTAGAGGTGGAGACTGCCTAAGCTGATGCTGCTGCCAAGATTGCTCATCAAACTGTAACTTTGCAATGTGGATGTCTAAATGTGCAGTATAATACTGAACATTTTAGCATGCTGCGCTCAACCATCTTGTCCTGTTTCTGTCAAATTCCTTTGGGTTGTAGAACTCATTGGTATAAGAATAGCTTTAGTGATAGAGACACACATAATTGGTATCCCACCAGCAAGATGCTTTGGGAGTTCTTACTTCAAATTAAACATAAACTGCTGTCAACTCTTAACTAGTCCAGCTGGGTATATGGAAGGAAAAATTAGATGTACTCAGATTTGCTGTCATCAGAGATTCTGAATTGCCCTTGCAACAACATCAGAAATTTGCACATCTCTGTTCTTTCCTGGGTAAAGTTGTCAGTCTTCAGTGTTTTACTCACAGAATCAAAGAGTAAATTTATGTGGGTTCTGACCATGACTAAAAGAGTTTTGTGTGTCATACTCTTGAGTTTAATTGAAGTCTGTATTTTTATATACAACTTAAAATTATTTATGTTTTTTCAGTTGGTGAGAAGGTGAAGGGAACTTGGTGCTTTCACAAGTATGGACAGATGTTTAAGCAGCATATTGTAATCCTTTCCTTAAGTAAAATTTACACCTGCAATTATTGCTTACCTAAAACCACTGAAGATGTTATCTTTCAAGAAAGATCATCTAATCTTGGTTTCCATTTCTGGGTATACTTCTTTCTAGGAAGGAGAAGGCAAAATATCTCAATTTTGCAGGCTGCTCTGTTAAAGATGTCTTTGCTGTTTCATATAATGGAGTGTTTTTTGGCTACAGTAGGAACATAGGTGTTCCTTTCTATTTCGCTTGTGAGCTTTCAGCTGTATGGACTTTTTTGTGGTATAATTAGCTCTTAACAAAATGTCTGTAAAAATGTGATTTGGAAACACTCATTTGGGGATTGTTTTTGTTTCGAGGAGTGTCTGGTTGCTGGAGTTTTTTGTTAACTTTCATACACTGAGATTTGTTTCTGTTCTAGGTGCCTTTCTTGTGTCTTTAAAATTGTGGATCTGTTGGAATAGCTGTATAATTAGAACCTAATTCTTCTGAAATTTATTTTGTGCAACTCATTCTCCAGATATTTTGCATAACAAATGTTACAAATAGAAACTGAAATATATCTAAGAAGTAATTACAATGTAAGAATTGTTTTGAAGCTGTGCATAGTGCCAAGTGGAAAATTTCCAGAACCTGAATTTGTATTTCATGACTGGGGGTTTAAATTTCCTTTAGATATGGCCATATAAGAGTGTGGACAGTAAACAGCCTTCTCTATCAGCTCTGTTAATAAAACATCAAAACTTGGTAATTTTAGAATATGCTCGAAACAGCTCAGTCAGGAGAGGGAGACTTTAAGTTGATGACTTCTTGATACTTTTTGCCTTTCTTTGTTGGACTTGCACTTTCAAAAGCTTTGTCAAGAAATGTATGTTTGCAAAGCCTGAGTAGCAAGAAGGATTAATTGATGACTTTCTGTACTAGCAGACATTTCAGGAATTCTGGTGCATGTATACATTCATGTGCAAAAGCAAACCGAGAAGCTTCATCAGATAATTTATAATGTGGTTGTAGCTTGTAATGTTCATTTAACAGGAACACTAGATTTTTCTGCATGTGTGAACTCACTTTTCAAGTAGGACTTCTTTTTTCCAGAGAGTGAATTGTCTTTGATTTTTCTGTAACTTACAGGTGTCGGATGATGGTCGATATGTCTTGCTGTCCATCAGAGAAGGCTGTGATCCAGTGAACAGACTGTGGTACTGTGATCTACAGAAAGAGTCTCAGGGTATATCAGGTATGTGTTGCTTTGTAAGTTTGCTTCCTTTTAAGGCAATATAAGATTTGAAATACCTTCTGTTTGAATGAATATATATATATATATATATATTTAAATACATACATAATATTCAAGTACATGTATTGCTTAACCAACTTAATGCAGAAATTAGATAAAATAAGCCCTGCTAACATTCCATTTTCTGGTATGTATCAGTAGATTAAGAATTCCATTCTTCATTCTGTAGTTTGTTTAAAAGGTCACAGGGAAAAGTTGGTATAGTATAAGCAGCCGTACCACTGTATGTTCCATTTCATTCTACACCACTAATACTTTTCCATGTTTAAACTTTTTTCCGTATTTTAAAAATTTCACGTATTTCCCTTCACATGCTGGTAGCACTTTTTTTACAAAAAGTGACTGGCTTATAGATAACTTCTTTTTTTCTATGCATAGTACTAGGAAATAAAAATCCTCCAGTGTTATTTGGTAGCGCCGTTGTTGTCACAGTGGAAGTATCAACTCATATTTCAAATGTGCTTTCATGAAGTGCTCCTTCCTTGCTTTCTAGTTGGAGTAGCCTTTGGCTTTTGTGTTTTAGGCTTTGTAGCTGCAATGGTATGAGCTCAAAGTATGGCACTTTGCACCATATGTCTGTTGTTAATGGTGGGCATAGTTAGCTAGTTTACTGATGAGTAGTCTTGTATTTCCAGAGTATTGGGTTATTGAAAGGTATTCCTCAATGTGTGTTTTGCATAGAACACAACTTAACTTTTTTGATTCTTGCAGCTTCTCTCTTCAGAAACTTCAGAAACAGAATAAATACTGCAGTAGCTGTTTGTTGAATACTGGATCTCAAAAAACTTGTTCTTTTGTTTATTAACAAAATACTTCAGGCTAAGGAGAGGACACTACTACTGACTTGTCTACAGCCAAACTTCAGACAAGGCTGCCAGCAGCTTCCACATGCACAGCCAATTCTTGGTTATTTGTATATACCGGGTCAGGCAGAGCACTTTCTTGCTTCAGCTTCATGATCACCTTGGGAAATTGTCATCAAGATACTGTAGAATTCTAGATTGCTTGAACCCTAGATTACATTTGTCCTTCCACACAGAAGACATCACAGTGGCTAGTTTTCACTGTAAGGAGTATGGCCTGTGAACATAGTCTTATTCAGTTGTCTGAAGAAGGCATCATCTCCTCCTTCCTAATTAGGAAGTCCATAGCATGTACTACTACATACAGTAGACTACTACTACATGCTCTATAGCTCATAGTAGTATATACCACTACACTAGTACCCATGCTGGTCTGCCTGTTAATCTTAACCTATTGACCATCTCCTGAACTGTCCTAAGGCAGAAGTCCACAAATTCCAGCTGTTCTTTCACATAAAAGACTACTCACATCCTCACTTTGCCAGCTTGTCCTTACTAAACAACCTTTATCTATCCATGGTTGCACAGCAGTCCTGTGAGCTATCCCACCATGTCTCCATTATCTCAATGAGGTCATAGTCCAGAAACTGCACACAGACTGCTAACTCCTCCTGTTTGTTCCCATGTTGCGTGCATCAGTGTGGAGGCAGTTCAAGCAGGCACCCAAGTGTGCTGATTCCTCAGTACAGGTTTGAGAGCTTTCTCCATGAGGCTGTTCTGCAGAGACTTCCTTCTTTACATGCCTATGCTTGGAGAGATTCCACTTCAGCTCTATTTTGTTGATCACTGTCTCTTTCATTCTTATCACCCAGGCCCTTGGCTTGCCTACCCCATCCATATCTTCCTTACTTGTTGAAGAATCTCTTTCTCCTTGAAAAAAATCAGTTTTTTTCTAGTTCAAAGAAAACTGGGTTGTCTAACCTGCAAGGATTCTTTTGCCTTGCTTAATCCAGTAGGCAACAGTGAAGCAATAGTACAGAATGGGGTACAGACCTAGAATTGCTGTTGAATCATTGGTTTTTCACTTGGATGTGTACGGATGAAAATCTCCTGTTCCTTATAACTAGTTGCAGGAGCCTGCTTTCTATGGAAATAAGAGATGCTTAATCCCACTTTGCTTTTTGAAGCATTGGCTCCCAAATCCAATCAGTGGTAATGGAAAAGCAGGGGTCCCAGTGGTCCAACCCTCTCAAGAATGTGTGGGAGGTCAATTGGCTAAGCAGAAGTGAGAACATAAGCTCGTGGCATAAATTTAATCTTGTTGTATCTTGAAGACTCACTCAAATGAGCACCCTTATGGATACCTGAGATGCGGAGAAGGCTTCGGAAGAAATTTTTGTCATCTTAGACTTAAGCCACTTTCAAAGTTTTCTCCCCTGTGGATTATCAGAAATATGAAAGTCAATGAAGATTTATTTTCCAACTTTGATATTCATAACAGCTCTCTCCTGTGTGAATTCTTAGATGACACTCTGTTTATGCTGAATCTTAATATAAATTGGGTTAGAACGTCAAATTACTTTATACAAACCCATACACCACTAGGTTCCACTGTTTCCAGTGTTCAGAGACTTGTGTTTCTTTGTTGCATACAAGACTCTCTGTGTTGTACTCACTTAAGAGGACTTTTCAGATGCACCCTTCCTGAGCGTCTGTTTACTTGAATCATTATAGTGTTCACCAGAGCTGTGTCATCACTGGGAGGTTGTGGTTACCTGAGATGAAGTTTCAGAACCCATCTGTGGATTAGAAGGAGCAGTTATAAGCACAGTTACATTTCTAGAGATCTCCTTAAACAACCTGTTTTCCATTCTGGTTTTTCCCAAAAGTGCCAACTGTAAGTCATAGATCAATACACAGTGTGTTCTCAGAGTTGAAATAAAGTCTAACAGCTAAAACTGGGAAAATGCACTGGAATATCATAGGCAAGTAATATTGGCTGGTAGGTGTATGATTTAAAGGACCTGTAGGGTGGACAAGTGGAGTAATTCTGTTTCGTTTTAAATTTGTTAATGTTGTTTCCTTGAATGGGCTATTGACCGAGTTGGGTATGTGATAACAAGGCTAAGTTGCTCTAAGCCACATGTTTATCCAGTAGCTGTTACATCATTGACTTCTTTGAGATCCAAGGTGAATGAGATGAGCAATGAATTTTCTTACCTTATGCTGTAATGAAGGACTCTGCTTGCTGCCAAATTCTGTGTTGGAGGTAAAGTGAGAATCACCTCTAGACTGTAGGTGTGACAAGATGATGGTCTGAATGTACCTGTTTAGACCATTAGCACAGGAGAGCAGGGGTTCCTGCTCTCCTGTGCTCCCTCAGGATGATTCAGTCCATGTGAAATACAAGTATCACTCTGCACAGATTTGGACTCCTGTGTTGATTGCCAAAAGTGCCCATGGCTTGTAGCTCACATGCTTTTCAGATTAAAGGGAGAAAAAGAAAAGAGAATTACTACAAAACTGAAAGCAACTTGAAAAAGCAGGAAATCTGAAAAAAGTACAAAGATGAGGGGAGAGAGAAAATTAGCTGATTCATACACAGATGTTTGTGAAGAAGTTGTCAGAAAAAAAAAATAACTAGTTGCAGGACTATTTGAGTGACTATTAGTTATTTCAGAAATTGTACTGACTGGCAAAGAGGGAATGAGGGAAATTGAAAAATGAAAGAAAATGGATGATATTATAGGTAGCCTAGGATCTAGCAGATAACACATCTGTTATAGATGCTGTTTTAAGGACAGAGTGATTTGACAGTGCAACTCCAATTTAGTAACCATAAAGAAGAGGTGAAATAACGTTGTAGAGACTCTGATTATTTCAGTCAAAATGCTTTTACATCCTGGAGATGCCTGCTGAAGACAGAGGTGCAAATAAGTCTGAATTTGCAACTGAAAGCTGAAAATGACCATTGAATTCTTAGTTACTTATGTTTTTAACACCTTATTAAGGTGATATTGACTAAACTGCTTCCTGGATTATTGAAATTGATTGACCAAGGAAAGCTTCTGTCAAGAGACAGGGCTATGGTTTTGTAATGAATAGGAAAAAAGTAATGGAGCTAGTAATCAAGGGAAAGGACCTAATATATGGAGTGTGCCTCAGACCTGAAAGGACACAACTGATATTACAATCTTGTGGTAATTTTGTACTTAGCTCGATCTGTCCCCTTCTTTTTTTTTCTTCCTCCTTCTGTAGTAGACCTTACATCTGTGTTCCTCATATAACTTCTAGTGTTTGGACCTGTCCTTTAAAATCCTAGAGGCTGGTTATAGAAGTATCCTTAATACTGTTTAATTTCTTTGAGATACATTAGAATTTGAGTCCTGTTTGAGCAGCAGATCAAGATAAATGCACATTTATTTATTTATTTATGTATTTAGGGACTAAAGCCATGCTCCGGTTGCAGAAGCTCCTGTGCTCAATGTACAGAGACTCGTGTCAATGACTGTGTCATTCTGCAGCAGCATCCTGGCTGTAGCAGCAAGGATGGGTGGGCAGACCTGACCTCCCTTGTCTGCATGGAGCAAAAAAAAAAGGTTAAAACTTCCCTCAACTGTGAAGGGATCATGATAATAAACTATTCCTGTCATAGGCATTTTATAGGCTAGTTACCTGTTACTAGCTCTATTTTTACTGAATAGCAATATTGTGGTTTCTAGGTTGGGGGCTTTAGATTCAGTTAAAGCCATTCATTTGTGTTTCCATTAAGTGATTCATAGTTTGGATCCCTTTGATAGTATGTTTTACAGCTTATTTAGAAATAGCGGTTGTTTTTATAATTTTTCTCATTTCACTGAGGATTTAAGAAAAAGATTTTGAAAACTTCATGCAATCTGGCAATATTGCACTGGATATATAGAGGTTGGTATGTGCTGATTTCGTATTATCAAATAAAAATTTAAGTCTTCTCTTTCATGTATAGACTTTATTGATATAGTTTTTCATTATTTTCATTTTTGGGGACTTGTTTGATTTAGCTGAACTGGTCTACTTCATGGACATATGAAATTATATACTCATGAAATATTTCAAGTCTGGTGACAACAAACTTCTCATACTTCTGAATTTATTTGTATTGTAAAGTCATCTTTTAAAAAGAGTAAATGCGCTGTTCTTAAGGGTTGTTAGAATTAAGGTTGGCTAGCTCATTTGTGGACTTTGTTTCTAACTTACTGTAGGTTAGAAATTTGGCACAATTTAAAAAAAATATTTTTACCTACATGTTAGGAGACCTTCTTGCTCAGAATAAAGTTTATTTTGTCTGTCTGAATGACAAAAAAGGGCCTTTTCCCTCAAAAAGCACTGTAGCTGGTTGAATTATTTTGCTTAAATTTTCAGGGTAGAGTGGGGCAGCAGAGTAAAAAGGAGGAGTATCCATCCTGGGAAAAGAAAGAAGAAACAAGAGTCCAAAATTAAACAGTATGTTTCATGTGTGGAAATAGAAAATGCTTAATAAATATCTGCCTGAGAGACCTTGGAAGATAGCTGTGAATTCAGGGATGAGTCAGCTACTGTGGGAATCATCAGGCAACACAATATAGCCCAGAACAAATTTACAGGAGCTCAGATATTTCTTTCCCCAGTAGGTGAAAGGAATGTGCAATCTTCCATTTTTACTCTTACTTTCGTATGGCATGTTTTATAGCAAGAAAATATTTCCTTTTTAAATTTCAAATTAAATTCAACAGTTTGTGGCTGTTTTGAAAAGATTAATCCAATCAGATAAGCTCATTCAGTTGCAAAAACAAAGCTGTAAAACCCTTTTTTGCCTTAAATTGTGAACTTCTTCCATATTTATGCTCAATTACATGCCTATCCCATTTTTGCTGTCTGTCTAGACAATACAAGTAAAAAAGTAAATTTGCACCTTTTCAATCTGACACACTGAAAGGGAAGATCCGGATTGTTCCATAAAAATCACCAAGGAATGGAACAGAATGATTTTGAAGACAATCTAAATTGCTTTGATGAAGAGGAAACCTCTGGTTTCACTTTCTCACAAGTTATCTTTTTATGAAACATGGTTTGTCCGATATTTGCCACTTAATTATTACTTTAGTAGTCTTGAGTTAATGCATTTCATTACCTTCCTGCACAGCATGAGTTGTTGCTTCTTTTTGAATATACTGCCTTTAAATAATAAGTGAGGTGATAATGGTGTCATCAAAGACTCTCTGGAAGAGAGAACATTATATTAGTTCTGTTGTACTGAAGGAAGTAGTGTCCTGTGCATTCATTGATTGCTCATGTATTTCTCAGGCTGTGATTCAGTGGCTGTTTACTTGCCCTGTGTTGGGTGGGAAATCATCTTAGTCTCTGAATGGAGATCACATCTAATAAATAAGGGTAGACTATTTCTAAATGTTCAGGAAACTTAAGAGGATTTAACTTGTCTATTTCTACATCTGAAAATTTAGGTGTGTCAACAGATCCTTCCCCTTTACTATATGTCATGATATTTTTGTCAACAGCTGTAGATTAATCGAATATGCAGTTTCCTGTGATATTCCTTGTCAGATTGTTTTTCTCAGAAGATAATCTACACAGCCGTGTTTCTGTTTCTTTCCATGGACATCACAGGGAGCATCTGAGCATTTTTTCTGCCTCCCAGATTAGCTAAAATGTTCTTCATGCTTTCCTTCCCCCCTTCACAGGATTTCTGCAGTATACAGACTGAGACATTTTCCCCTTCAAATGTTCAGGTTGTTTGCTAGGTTTTTAAGCAGGCCATTGTGTCCTACTTGCGCCAAGAATTCTCCTTTTTAGAATAGACAATTACTGTGGTAAGTAACCTATAACAAAAATGTAATAGCTTCATTTTAATGGGGATTTTAAATTAGTCTGAAAAGATAAGAGATTTGGAGAGATATTGTTTACCTTCCTCCCCTATTACCATTGGCCTCTTGTGAATCCCACCAGATAACCAAGTTTGTGGCACAGTTTTTGTGATAAAACTTTGTGTTAGAAATGACCAGGTTTACCAAATAGAATTTATGTTTACAACTAATTTAACCAAAAATACTTTTAAAAAGATTTTTATCTCATATCAGTGTTTTACAAATATTCCATTTCTCAAGACCTGTGGTTATAATTCACAGTACTGTGGCAAGACAATGCTGTGAGAAGACCCCACTGGGGAGAAGATAACTGGCTGCTTTTTAAGCTTTTGGGGTAACTCCCTTGCTGTACTCAGTTTCAAGTAACTGTGGTTATGGGAGCTCTTCCCTTTATGCTTGCCTCTGTAGTTCCTTGTGGGATAAGGGACAAAATGATGGGATTCTTGTCCAGATTTGGCCATTCTGTCAGCCAACTGATAAGGCTTAATTTTGCTTTATGAATCAGTAGCAGGAGTGCAGTGCCTGTTGAGTCAGGAAGGGCAGCACTGTGGATTCATGGCCAGAAGGTTATTCCTTCATTCAGTACTCCAGATTTCCCTACTTATCTTGCTAAGCTGTTAGTAAGCTTTTCAGCTCTTGGCTCCTGTAATAAACATTTATAAGTGATCTAATGCTAAGTATTTATTAAAAAAACACATATTTACCCAGTAGCTGAGCACTGTAAGGCACAATTTTTGGTCGCTATTTCATCGAACTTGTCTTCCAAAAGACAGACAGCACTCAGGTTTGCTTGTTTGTTGAACCAGTTAAACAAGAAAACTCTGATTAATCACTTTGCTTTACTGTTCTTGGTATACCTGAAAATGCCTCATAGTAGCCAAACAGCTGGATATACAGTAATCAAGCAATTTTTATTAGCAAGCCTTGTTGTACACCTTACCAAAAAAAACCCAAAAAACCCACAAAAACCAAACCAACCAAAAAAGTCCAAACACCAATTTA